>PVKA01007678.1:0-42960 GCA_004027165.1 Ctenomys sociabilis
GTTCCAGGCGTTCCTGCTCCAGGCGCTCCCGCTCTAGCCGCTCCAGCCGCTCCCGTTCTTGTCTCTCTCTCTCCAGCTGCTCCTGTTCCAAACGTTCCCTTTCCAGCCTCTCTCTCTCCAGCCTTTCCCTTTCCATTCGCTCTCTCTCCAACCTTTCCCTCTCTAGCTCCTTTTGTCGTTGCTGTTCTTGCAGTTGCCTAAAATTGGAAAAAATTTAAAATCTGTTGTCCATGGTCAATCATCACTACAAATCAATTGCTGTTCACTCTTTCTGAATCAAATAAAAGGAACACAGAGCATGAGATTAACACTGACCCTCTACATGAAGGGCTACTGTGGAGATAATGAGTTTCAGACAAATGAACGTAGTCTCTTAGGAGTAATGGGGTTGGCTCGATGCTTTAGCATAACACAGTTAAATCCCACTTCACTTTCAAAGTCTTGTGAATAAAGTACTGTAGGTAAGTGAATTTCCCATGTAACTAAATATACATCCCAATAATCAAGTCAGCATTTTAACTGCTTGGTGGAAACATTTCTAAGTCTGTAATTTTCTTTCTAAAATGTAACATTAACTGTTCAAGAAATAAATTATCATTTCAGAAAATACAGTGACCACCCACAGTAACAGCTAAATAAACATTGCTGGATTAAATACACACAACTACATAAAAGGGGAAGAAATAAACTTTAAGTCACTGAACTCTCATATCCAGAGGCAGCTATCACTAACCCTGTGGTATATATGAGTGTGTGTGTGTATATATATATATATATATATATATATATATATATATATATATATATTTTTTTTTTTTTTTTTTTTTTTTTTTTTTTTTTTTTTTTTTTTTTTTTTTTTTTTTTTTTTTTTTTTTTTTTTTTTTTTTTGCAGTACCAGGGATTGAACTCAGTGGTGTAAGCTGATACCACTGAGTTCTATCCCTGACCCTTACAAGCCTATATTCTAAGCTTTTCCTTATCTAATAATGTACACATAAACTTTAAAGACCAAATAAACCGGAACCCCATTTCCCTTCTACCCTGCTCTCTAGGATATCATGGCATTACTCAAAGGCAGGGTGTACCACACTTTCTGTGAGAGCACACATCTCCTTGTTTAGCTCTCCAGAGTTTAAGCAGGTTTCTATTATAGGATGTAAGTCACTGCAATGCTACCACTGACACTATAATATTTTCACAAATCTTCCAACTGCCTCCATAGGATCAATACTGACATATATACCTGCTGGGTAGAAAGGCATATATTTGTTTTAAATGTGAGATGTGATTTAAAAAATACATCGTGTGTATACAATTTAAAAAATTATTACAGTGAAAGATATGTAGCCATTCTCTCTCTCTCTCATACACAACACACACACACACCCCTCTGCTTTGAATACACATATCCTATGATTCTTGTTGCACTCTACAATAGTTCTGGAAGCCCTTTTCCAATCAGTATCTTCAGCTGGACTATCCTATCTGTCTTGATGTCCTAAATAGACTGAAAACATTTACCTTTCAAGGTCATTTTGACTTTAGGGAAGAGCCAAAAGTTGCACCAGTGTCAGATCCAATGAGTAAGGCAGAAGATGATACACTGATGCTTTTAGAAGCCTGCCTTTCCCCAGGCAAAGGTGAAGTGGCATTCAACATACTTTTGACCACACCTACTTTCAGAGCAGCTTCAGAAAGTGACTAGAATGGTGGTTAAATGTGCTCAAAGCCAACACTTAGAGAAGGATTAATAACAATGTCTTTTTACTGTAGTACCTTTTTAAAAATTAAAATATTAACATATTTTTGGATCACTCCTTTTTTATGGCTTTAAATTATCTTTAGGAAAATTTGTGTCAACCCTCCCTAAAAAAAAAAGTTAGGCTCTGTGTACATTTCATAGTATTGAAGGAAAGAAGAAATAAAGTAATGAAGCCTGTTTTTCTTTTAATTTTTTTAAATGTATTTGGTACAGGGTCTCACTAGGCAGCTTGGGCTCACAGTGATCCTCCTATTTTCAGCCTCCCTAGTGCTGAGATTACAGACATGCACCACCATGCTCGGCCTTGATGGCTGGTTCAGTGTGCCTGGGAGATGGGGCCAGTGCAGCATGTGGTGCCAGGCAAGGATTGAGCCCCAGTCCCTGCGCTTGCCTAAGCAGCCACTTAGTCTCTGCTGAGCTATCTTGATGGCCTTTATTTTTATTTTTTTTATTTTATAAAGTCTTTTTCCCTGGGCATACATAATATTAGATAAAGTGAGCAGTGGTAGTAATTATTATTTGAAAAATCTCATACTGGAGTTTTCTCTGGACTAATGAACCAAGTGGGCTCCTGTAAGAGTGACACTGCATGAAAGACCAAGGCAGGCTGCCCTTTGTGCCTCCCAGAATCGTCAGTAACCAAGATCTTCCCAAATTTTCCTCTTTTTTTTCTTTTCCGGTAGAACCAGGGATTGAACTCAGGTCCTTGCACTTGCCAGGCAAGTGCTTATTCTTCTGAGATATCTCCCCAGCCCCCCAAATCTTCCTTTGGACAAGTAAATCCAACTGCTTCTCACATGAAAACACATAGCCTCCCTAAACACATCTCATGTGACAGTGACTCCAAGAAGGCAAAAGCATCTGTAAAAGTGGTTCCTTATAAGTGGCTAATAATAAAATTAATTTTAAGGACACAGTTATTGACTTATGCTATTGGGTAAATCTGCCCAAGTTTTTGACAGCTGTATCATTGTGGTAATCTTGGCAAAAAAACAGACCTGAAACTTGAATATTTTTAACAAAAAAAATAAGACAGAGAACAGTCACTTCAATAATTAACTACATCTAATGAATAAGCTGGGGTTTGTTATACAGATGCGAGTTTTTTTTTTTTTTTTTTTTTTAGGTCTTTCTAGATTGCTATGCCTCTATTTTATTTATTTAATATTTAGTAAACAGTCTACAGGGTCTCATTACATAGATTTGGATTCGTAGTGATCCTCCTGTTTTCAGCCTCCTAAGCACTGGGATTTACACACACGCCACCACACCATGCTGGGGATCGAATCCTGGTCCCTGTGTCTGCCTAAGCAGGCGCTTTAATCTATTGATCTATCTGGCTGGCCCTATAGGCCTCCATTCTTTTTTATTTTTTCTGGTGGTACCAGGGATCAAACTCAGGACCTTGTGCTTGCCAGGCAAGCATTTATTCCACTGAGCTATCTCCCTAGCCCCTTGTGCCTCCATTTTTGTTTGTATTAAAGTAAGTTTTTTAAAAAGTTCATATCAAACTTCAGTTGTCCAATGCTCCCACTGGCTTCCAGCTCTCTCCCAGCTGTTCTTACACTCTGCATTGTCTCTACTCTCCAATGGCAGCTTGCTCGCAGGATCTTGAAAATTACACAACCCACACAAGAAGTAAATTCTGTTCACAGCTGAACCATGGGGTATTCTGATTATATAGTCTGTTCAATTCCTAGTTTTTGTTATCCCTTTGTCCTTGACCATGCTATTTCCAAAGCAATACAGTGCTTTTAGCATAGGCAAAGCCAATACTGAAACAGCAGGCAGAAGGCCAAGTGGCTGAGACACACTGGAGGAGTTGACGTAGGGGACTGTTTCACAAAGATCATGCCAGGCTCACAGGATGCAAGAGAAGAATACCAGCCAGAATGTATCTCTAAGTTCACTGAGAGAGAGTACAAAGAGGCAGTTCATGTGTCTATAGATTCTTATTTGAAGGAAGAAAGAGCTGAAAACCTTTAGCTAATTTTTAGTCTACTCACTGAAAAGATGCTCATCTACACAAAATTCTCAAGAAAGTGGGCCAACAGAAAATTTTGACTTAAATGTTTTTGGTAGCAATAATAATTCCCACCAAAATTGTACTGTTTCTGAACCAGACAATGCTGTAAACTTTAACGCCAGATGATAAGGTTGCTTTTCTCACAATTATCATGCCAGTCCTACACTGGAAGTGTAGGTACTCCTATCCACATCCTAGAGATCTGTCTTCCTTGGCTGTTTTCTTCAGTCATAAATACTATATGCTCAAGATTTTGTCAAAATACAGATTTCCTAATTCTAAACTATGGAAAAATTCTGACAGGCTAATTTCATTTAGGACAGGATATACATTTTACAGTAATTGAAAATTTCTGGAAAAACAATATACATTTTTTCCAGAAACAACTGTAGTGACTGGTATAGCCATGAAAGCATCAGTTCTTTTCTATCAATAAAATATCTGTCTCCAAAAAAAGCTATTCTTAATTGTATGCAGGTACTGCAGTATTAGTGTGTGTATATGTGTGTGTGTGTGTGTGTGTGTGTAGCATGCACAGAATCAAACAAGTATTTAGTTTGTGACTAACTCAGATTTATTTTTTGAAACATGTACAATATAAATTTAAAAAATTCCAGAGGGCATTTATCCAGCCTTGCCTACAATGAACAGTTATTAGATAAATACAGAAGAAATTAAATTTTGACAGTGAAGTAAGACAGTAGACTAGGAAAATTCTAAGTTGATAACATTTAGTACCACTAACACTATGGACATCTGTCAGAAAATAAAACCAAGGTCGGGCATGGTGGCACATGCCTGTAATCCCAGCACTCGGGAGGCTGAGGCAGGAGGATTGTTGAGAGTTCGAGACCAGCCTGAGTTACAAAGTGAGCTTAAGGCCAGCCTGAACTGCATAGTGAGACCCTGTCTCAAAAAGACAAAAAAAAAAAGAAAATAAAACCATACAGTATTTACATGTTTTAATTGTAAGCGAAATGGGCATTTCACTTTTGAGTGAATAAATTAAAACATGGATAAGCATCTACAAGACAAAAGCCAGTACTTACAACAGAAGTTGGTCAACTCTGGGTCCATTCTGCTTCCAAAGGCTAATGGGGGTGCTGTTGACTTGCATTGCTGCAATCCTCAGTACTGTGCTGGGATCATTAGTCCCTCTTATACCTTTCATATAGTAGCAGTGATTCGCAAACTATTTATAGATAGTAGCTAACTATAAATTCTATGTTGAGTCTAACAAACGACTGACTCATGTTTCTTAAAATATATTTTTTCATCACAGCCAAGGAAGCCAAATCATTAATGAACAACCAAAACCGATAACATATCAACAGAAAACTGTACTATCATGTTATTATAGTAAAATATGAGCTTTATTAACTCACCTTCATTGATTAGAAAAGTAACACATTAAACTTACAAATGTAATACCTAGTTTAAAAAGAGTTATTACAAGAGTCAAAATAAAACAGCAGTGTACATAGTGGCATACACCCATAATTCCAGCACTCTGGGAGACTGAAGCAGGAGAATTACAAATTCAAGCCAAGTCTATCTCAAAATAAAAAAGGGCTGGGAACATAGGTCAGTGCTAAGGCCTTGGGTTCAGTCTCCAGGGCTCATCACCCTTATTACTTCTAATTTCTCTCCCTAAAAGCAACTACTTTTAATACTCTGGTGTTTTTCTCATGTTTTCAAACACAGCAATTTATTTAGAGCAATTACTTCTTTTTAAAAAATATATTTGGTCATTGCAGGGTCTCACTATGCAACTCAGATTCATAGTGATCCTCCTGCTTTCAGCCTCCCCAGTGCTGGGATTTCATGTGTGCGCCACCACACCAGACCCTGGCCTGCACAGCCGTCCTGGGGGTGGGGACTGGCATAACATATAGTGCTGGGGATTGAACCTGTGCTTGCCTAAGCAGGCACTTTTAGTCTGCTGTGCTATCTCACCAGCTGCAACAATTACTTCTTGACTTTTCAGATTCAGATACTATCTACTGACTTCCTATTATATAAATGATTTAATTCCTGCAACTCTGACCCTCCCACCTTTCTTCTCCATTCTTTAACACTCTAATGCCACTCTGAACATAATAAAACACCCAAGTACCTATTAAATTTCTTACTCTAATCCTTTCCTATGTCCCTATTCTCACTCGTCCCCAATTTATAAATCCCTCTGTACATTTTCTCCAGGCCTGGGGTGGCTCTAGTCTCCCTCAGTTGGATATGGAGTCACTTTCTCATTTGTTGGCCTTCAAGGGTACCACCTTGGTTTGTTCCTTCATTTTAACAGAACACACCTTCCAGGGGCTTCACAGGAAGTTGTGCGCATGATTGGAGATTGAGGAAGACTTCCCTCAGAATTCTGCAGCTCTCTGATCTCCCTGCTCAAGCTTCTGAGATCTCTCCCTCCTAGAATGTGTGCTAGAAGTAGGTGTCGTCATAGCTCAGCATTAGAGGGTCTGTTCAGCATGCTTGAGGCCCTGATTCTATCCCTATTACCACCAAAAAATCAAAACCACAAACAAAGCCATGGCTAGTGGCTAAAACTCCACAGTCCCTTTTATTGGTGACAGGCCTTCTTAGTCTGTTTTTCCCACTTGCAGGGCCAGGCATTAGTGCACCTAGTTCTAGTGTATAACAGAAGTCAAACCACTGCCCAAATGACTGGCCATATCACATGCATGAGGAGATGAGCAAAGGCCACAGGCACACTTTTTAGGTTTATAAAACCTAAAAAGTACATCCCAAAGGATGTACTTTCTGGAGCTTACAGAAAAGGTGTGCAAAGTTTGACAAGGACAAGTCATTCTAAGTCATGGGCTAGGGAGATATCTCAGTGGCATAAGCACCTGCCTGGCAAGTGTGAGATCCTGAGTTAGATCCTCAATATCAAAAACTATATATATTTTTTCCTAAGTCACATATTTGTAGACTCAAATATATTGCTGTTTTGCTTTTTTCCTATCCAAGAACAGTTAGTGGAGTTCTAATGTTTTTCTACTCTAACCTTTATTTTCTCTCATATGTACCATACATCTAAGTTTTATGATTATCAGGGAAATTTCTTCAAGTATTTCCTTCTTTCCTTTCTCTTTTCTTCTTTCTTCCCCTTCTTCCCTCCCTTTTCTCTTAGTCTTTTTGTAAAAAGAATTTTTTAGTATAACTTTCTTATTCTCAAAAATGTTCTCTAAAGTTAGCTACCAATTTTTGTTTCACAAATGCAACAGATTTACCCACTGATTTATAAGCATTCATCTGCTCTCTGCTTTTTACTAGTTTTTTCCATAGTCCATGCTTCCTGCTGCCCAGGTTCCTGGCATTTGGGGTCTGTGCTCATGTGACGGACCTGTCCTTGTGGGGCCTGTGGGCCTAGAAGGTCTATCCCGAGGTTACCAAACTTTTCTGGAATGCCACCTGATATTTATGGGCTGAGAAGATCCTGTCTTTTGGTGAGAGAACTAACCTTCAGTGTCTGGGGGTCCCTGGTTGGCTGTTCAAGGAACAGCACTGAGGCCAGTAAGAAGCCCTTGACAAATGACTCCTTGGCTGAACTCTGAGGGCCACACCTCTGCCTTTTCTCTGGCCACAGTGATCCTCCCAAAGGGAATCTTGATCTCCTGCCCAGGCACTACAAGTTGGCTCTTGTGTCTACCTACTGAGCCAAAGAAAAGTCCCTCAACCTGGCCTGCTTTCATTTAACCTCCTTTGTTGGCATCTCACCCACACCCATAATTCTGTCTGGTATACCCTAAGTAGATCAGGAATTGGCCAAGTTTTTATGCCAAGGACCAGATGAAGTAGTCTGCCTACCAACCTCCCCACCCCTTCTTTCTTTTTTTATTTTGGACTGCTAGACATTAAACCCAGGGCTTTGTATATTTCAGCACTGAGCTACATCCCTGGTTTCTTTCTTTTTGATGAAATGAGACATGCTCCATGCATCAAAACCCATGCCTAACATACACAATGTAAAATATTGCTAAAAATTTTAAATTGATAACCTATTAAAATATTTCATATATAAAGTTAAATGTACCATTAGAATTTTACTTGTTTCTCTTAAATTTTTAAGAATGTGGACCCTTCAAGATTTTGAAACCATGGGTGTCTGCATCACACTTCTACTGAAGCATTCATTAAGAGGATCTCTGCCCCGTCTGTGTGAGAGTAAATGTCTGATCACCTCTTTGCATGTGACAGAGGAAAGAGCTAGAGACTTCACTAGCCATGAACCACTATGGCAGTTGACTACTGGTGGGTACCACAGTAGCTCACGCTTTCTCTGCTTTGTGTTTGTTTAGGTTTAAGCTTTTATTGATCTACTAAATTCATCATCACCACTTATATTTGTTTTTTTGTTTGTTTTCTGTTTTTAGAAGAAGTGATTAAGTTACAGAAAGTCAGGAAAGAGAGGGATTAGTGTGGGTGGAGAAGAGTACAGAAAAGGACAACTTGGGAAGTATGAGGCAGGCATGACACAGGCCAATGTTACACACATCAACATAGGGAAAGATGAGTGTAATCTAAAGGGAGGCAGTTACAAGGAATGCCAGATACCACCAGGAGCATGCTCTTAAGTGCCAGGTGAAGGGCTACCTTGGGTGTAAGGAGGGGGCCAAGAAGACAAAGTTGGAATGGTGAGGCTCGACCTCAGGTTGGAAGAAAGACCATCTGAAATATCTCCAAAATTCTACTGCAATTCCAGAACTATAAAATGTGTACAAATGTACCTGTGACAGAGTAGAGCTGAGGGAGAGCTATCATTAGCACAGTGAATTTATTACCACACTTCTGGAGGACAAAAAGGGCCAAAAGGAGTCATATGCCTAGTCTTTCTTAGCCTCTTCTAGGCACAGTGGTACATGTACTCCATAGCTCTGCCTGGATGCGAGGCAAACACCTCAACTCCATATCTCCAGTATTTGTCCCTGACATCCTCCCAGCTTAGCCTGAAACCTCCTCCTTCTGTCACACTTGACCCAGGGATCCACCAGGACATTGGGGGGCGGGACCGTTTGGGGGGGGCGGACAGATTTTTCCATCTGTTACTAGCCTCTTGGTTACTTTCCTATCCAACTGCTTTCATAGTGTGGCACTACTTTTGTCATTTGTGGCTTGATTCCATTAATGTGTAAGTCACATCACCCCTCGGCTCAGAACGGTCTCTTAGTAGCATCAGATCCCTATCTGATCTAGCCCTACCTTGGACATCATCTCCTGTACTCCCCCTTCCTAGTCTTGCTTGGCTCCAGCACCCACAGACTTCATGCTCACACAGTACCTTCTACCACTGCTTGTGACCATTCTCTCTGCTTCCACAGACACCTGGCTCTTTTTTTTTTTTTTTTTCGCAGAACTGGGGCTTGAACTCAGGCCCTTGTGCTTGCCAGGGAAGCACTTATTCTATTGAGCCTTCTCCCCGGCCCTTGGCTCCTTTTCTTTCACCTCAGTAAGAACTATACCAGCACTTTCCCTTGCCTTTCTGTAGCACAGAATCTCATTTTCTTCCCCCAAAGCATTTATCACCTGCCACACCATCCTGTCCCACATGTCCTAAGCATTAACAGTGCCTAGATGTAACTGGACTGTGCCATGGAGGCACTGGAGTCATGAAGTGCAGTTTTAAGTGCACGTGGGAAGAGGAGCCTGGAAGACCCCACCTGAGAAAATAAAAGAGCAGGGAGAAAGGGCAGTGATCAAGCTAAGCCAAAAACTTCTCATGGTCTAGAAGACACTTGGTTACTAGGTTCACCTCACAGCTTACCCATCTGCCTCTATGGACCTATACACAAAGAAAACCACTGCACAGCAGAGCCACTACAGGGACCACTGAGGATATTTGGATCTGTGAGCCTGGATAGCAAGTGAATTCTCAAAGCTGGGCTATAGGTTTCGAAGGCATTAAGAGAGACATTAATTAAAAAGGGAAGGGGGGAGATGGCTCAGTAGAGTAAGTGCTTCCCTGGCAAAGGGTCTGAGTTCAATCCCTGGTTAGGCCAAAAAAAAAAAAAAATAAATAAAAGAGAGAGAGAAGAGAGAGAGAGAGAGAGAGAGAGAGAGAGAGAGAGAGAGGGAGACATTAATGCTAACAGAGAACTACAACATTCAACTACTATGTTTGGACAGAGTCTCTGTCCCCCTAAGTGGTCATGATTTGGAGGCATAGTCTTGTAGGTGGCAGGGTGGACTTTTCAGAGCTAGGCCTAATGGGAAGTTGTTGGCTGACTAGATGTGTTCCCTGGAATGGATAACAGATCTCAGACAGAAGCAGCCACCCAGAGCTGAGCTCATGCCAGCATCAGGCCCCAAACCTCCAAAGCTGGGAACTAAATGACCTTCTTTTCCTAAGAAAGCAACCTTCAGAAATCCTGTCACAGCAATAAAATATGGACTAATATGCCAACTCAAACCTCAATTTTGCAAACATCATACTGTGTGTAGAAAGAAAAATCAAATACCAGATACTTATGTATGACAAAGAATCAGCTTAGGAAGGGACAGAAAGGAAGAAGAATCAGCACTGAGACAAGACTGGAGTATCAGAGAAGATATGGGAAGGGCAAATGGGAGTCAGAAGTATAAACCAGGAGTCAGTTGGTGATAGAAGCACATGGTGAGCAGACTAGCAAAGACAAGGAAGGTCTTGCCAGGCTAAAAAGGAATGGGGAGAGAGCAAAGAAAAAGAATGGAAAAGGAGAGGAAAGAAACTGATTGGGGGCCAAGGAGATGGCTCAGTGGAATAAGCACTTCCCTGGCAAGTGCAAGGGCCTGAGTTCAATCCCCAGTTCCGCCAGAAAGAAACTGATTGGTATCTTATGGAAGAGTTATCTAAAGAAAGAATCTTGTGCATGGTGGCTCAGGCCTGTAATCCCAGCACTCAGGAGGCTGAGGAAGGAGGATTGTTGTGAGTTCAAGACCAGCCTGGGCTACAAAGTGAGCTTAAGGCCAGCCTGAACTGCATAGCGAGACCCTGTCTCAAAGACCAAAAAAAATTAAAAAAATAAACCAATCGTTCAGAAATTTAAATTTTACTCTTCAAAAATGATACTCTTCAAAACTGATACTCTTCAAAAATGACTGAATAAAGTCTTCAACCAAACAAATGAGCAGTGAAACTGTTGTAGGCAGCAGAGTTAGATAGAAATATTCTTTTTTTTTTTTTTTTTTGTCTTTTTGAGGCAGGGTCTCACTATGCAGCTCAGGCTGGCCTTAAGCTCACTTTGTAGCTCAGGCTGGTCTCGAACTCACAACAATCCTCCTGTCTCAGCCTCCCAAGTGCTGGGATTACAGGCCTGCGCCACCACGCCTGGCTGCTAGAAATATTCTAAGCAAGTCAGATGGGGCCAAGGCCCTCAAGGAGACAAGATGGCAGATGAGGTGACTTTGCATCTTGGAAGAAACAGACACTCCCTATGGGCCACACCTCAAAACCAAGACAAAAAGAGGAAACACAGCTACATACTTCCCTAGGGATGGGCATCGATGATTGATATTCTAAATAGTTATCAATCATCTTGAAAGAACCCTATTGAGTACACTAGCCCAACCCCCAACAGGAAGAGAGCCTGTCCTATATTCATGCCCACTTGCTATGTGACTCACTTCCCCATTTGGTACTGGATTTAATCAACTTTACCTGAGCAATGGTGTTTGTAATCTCATTGGTTAACCACAGTTTTGTCCAACCTCTTGTCCATTTAAGCAAGTTCCCATGTCTTCATCACCTTAGACCACCTCACCACAAGGATTTACTCTAAAGTCTTGGAAGAGACAACTTCCTGGGGAACTACTTGCTCCGGCCCCCCTCCTGTCCCTTTCTTGGATGGGAGCTTTTCTTTCCCTCAATAAATCTATTCTGCTCATAACTTCCATTTGTTCCAAAAATTCATTCTTTAGTTTTAGAGAACACAAACTTGTACAGGTCAGGTCCAGAGATCATTTTTCCCTATGTTGTTTGGAGGTCACCCACCTGAGAACAGTTTTTCTCCCTATATCAACATGACTGAGTACACAAATATTTTTAGGCTCTAAGGCAAAACCAAAATTCAATCTCGTGCCTGCCTGACAAGCTCAAGGACCCAAGTTCAATCCCCACTACCGCCATTCTGGCCCCAAAATCAGGCATGATGGCATATGCCTGTAATCCCAGTGCTGTTTTGCAGGCTGAGACAGGAGGATCACTATGAGTGATCTGGAAATATACATAGCAAAGCCTGTATCATATAAATAAATAAAAATTTAAAGAAGAAAGAAAAGAACCAACCAGGTAGCTCAGCAGACTAAAGCAAATGCAGGGGCCAGGGGGTGGATCCCTGGCCTGCCTTTCTGCCCCCACCCCCAGGGCACAGAGAGACAAAGATTGTGGCATGCCTGTTAGTCCAGTGCTTGGGGGAGCTGAAAAACAGGAAGGGTTACTGCAAGTCTGATCTGTATAGTGAGACCCTGTAGATCCTGTACCAACTACATAATACATACATACCTAAATACATATATACATACATTGTTGTTGCAGAGCAAATGCTCTTTGTGGAAAATAAGAATGGTCCCTCAAACAATAATGATCAACCCTTCAACCCTCCAAACAAATGGAGATGACTTGATACTGATAAAAAGCAACATCTGTAACACTGTTTGGAAATGGAGCACATGGCTTGACTAACTCAATTTTAATTACTAAATATAACTGAATTTTATAAAACAATCGTGTCACAAAGTAGCTTTACATTTCAGACTCTTTCCTAACTTAGAAAAATCTATCTCTAAGTGAGGCTACATTATACTTTCAAGTGTATTTCCAGAGTACAATGAAATGATGACCTTATTCCACCAGCAATTAACCTAAGCAGGATAATTTTGTACTCTACTGAAATCCATTATAGTATTTCAAGATCAATGTATTACAGAAACAGCCAACAACTTTTCCACTTTCTGAATGGTAGTTATGTGAAATCTACATTGCCCAGAGAGAATTACTTAAGTGTAAAGATATTTTATACACTGTTATGTATATTTAAAATATTTTAAATGTACTATAAATGTTTTTTACAACAAGTAGGTGTGACATTTTATAATGTCTATGCCCAGTGTAACATGTAATGATGGTTCCAAAGCTTGTTAATATAGAGCCAGAGAGATAGCTCAGTGGACTAAACACCTGCTTAGGCAAGCACAGGGATCAGGGCTCGACCACATGCTACACTGGCCCCAGCCCCAGGACTGCTGAGCCAGCCATCAAGACTGGGCATGGCGGTGCATGCCTGTAATTCCAGTGCTAGGGAGGCTGAAAACAGGATGATCACTGAGTCTGAGCTGCATAGCGAGACCGTGTACCAAATACAGTTTTAAAAAAGCTTACTAATATGAAAGCTGTGGCTTTCAAATAGCTGATAATCTATTCTCAATGTTAGTGTGGTCAGAGTTTGGTTTTCTGCAACACAAAGAAAGAATATAAAGACTAACTTTGAAAACTTACCTTCTCTGAATTTCCAAGTCTTCTTGGGATGGGCCATTTTGAACTTGAGCAGGTAGTTGTGAATTTTGTCTAGGCAATGTTGGGCCTAGAAAGGGAAAAGATTACAGTTGAGTATTACCTTCATATATAACTTGATAGAGGAGCTAAAAATCATGACAGTAACATAAAACCATCACATATTTACAAATGCATCTTCTCTTTGTCTAGCAAAATAAAATACAAGCTTTATATAACACAGAGCAAATGAAAGACTGCAACATAATGCTGCCATCATCTCCAAGAAAGCTTATTTGAAACAAATGGAAAACATCAACAACAAGGGAAAAAATAAACATTTATATATGAAGAACTTGAGTAAAACAAGTATTCAATGAGCATCTGAATAGGCACCTTGGCTTGACATTTTCTAAGACAATGAGACATTCTCTTTGGGGCAACTGCTCATGAAGTGGAGGAGAACTTAAATGAAAAATCAGAATTCAAAAACTCACCTAAATAGAACACTGGAAACGAAAAACAGGAGAGAGAGAGAGCATGAGAACCTCATTACTAGACTGAAGTATGCTAATGCATTTATCAAACTTGCCCAAATTAGCTGCCATTTTTTGTTTAATGACATGTGAATTTCCAGTACTGGTGGAAAACAAACATTTGCCAAATTTGCATACAATAAATTAATCTGCTTATCTGAATTTTTTTATGTTAAGACAATCTAAACTTTACATTTGATGTAAGGGGAAAGAAAAAAACCACCTGCATTCACACCAACATGGTTCTGTTGTGAGAACTAATGACCATCCATTCCCACACACCATGCATAATGTAGACCCATTTTTTAACATCTCACAATGCCTCTAAATAATACATCTGAATGTCACTGGATATAAAAATTCAATGAGATTAAAAATGCTGGGCCTATATAATGCCTAAGATTAAATTAGAAAAATCTTGAAATCTAATCCAGTAGAGAATAAAGAAATAGTTATCTTCGATTCTTGGAGAGGAATAAATAAGAGATGACTACTATATATTTTTCTGAACTCTAGTATGCCACTAAGTACACTAGGCAGAAATTCTTAAAACTTTTGTAGACAATTAGTATTAAAAAGTAAATAAAAGCTTCTGTGTTTAAAACAAATTATTGTAATCTATGGGGTAAAGCATAAATGATTTATACTAGCAGAGTAGGCTTCATTATAAGAAGCAAACATTCATAAGGATATAATACACTTCTGGTATGTCCCAGGAGTAAACATAAATAATTTTATCTAAACTTACCTACTTTTTTCTCACTCTTTATAATACTTTTAATTATTTAATTTGCCCTCAAATAACAAATAACACACCAACTACAGTGATATATTTCATTAGATTTCCTAAGATTCTGAGAACCAAATATAAAAATATTTAATCCCATGTAATCATTAACAAAATTCTTTAAATCAAAATTAGACACATAAATGTTTGTATAAATAAAAATATATAATTATTGTCTAGCAAGCATACTAAAATACCTTCCTGGGCAAATCAATATAATGATGTACCAAAAGAAAAGACTATCATATTGGGCCATAACTTAATATTTCGTACTTTATAGAAAAAGATATGACCTTCTCGTAGAAAGTCAGGGACATATAATGGTAGAGAACATACATTTGAGAAAGTATAAAATATTGGAAGAATGTACTTTAAAAGTACATCCAAAGTTCATCTAAAATTATTACAATGCAAACATGTGGCGCGGCCAATCTATAAAAATCATTATGATTTAACTTTTTTTTGGCAGAACCGGGGATCAAACTCAGGCCCTTGCATTTGACAGGCAAGCACTTACTGAGCTACCTCCCTGGCTCCATTAACTAATTAAAAAAAAAAAAAAAAATGGTTGAGAATTTAAGTGAAAACCTCAGGCTGTATAAATAATGATACACTGAATGTCACTGGGTTATAGAGTTATTTGGTGCTAATATCTATTTTGCTCACATCTAGAATACGCATTTTGTTTCAACAGTAATCTCAGTGTATTAAATTCACTAACTGAGTTTTAACTCAAATATATAAAATTTAAGAAAAATGTCAAAATTTCAACTCAATCATATTGACTTCATTAAACAGATTTTTAAAAACCTAACACAAATCTGCTATGTGATATAAAGAATGAGAAAATTCTTCCAGCAACTTACAGAACATATTCTGAATGTTCTTAAGCCTATTAAAAGTTTACTCAGCACATCTATTTAGAAAGGCTTTTAGAATGTGGGTAACATTTTGTGGCTAAATCATTTAACTATAATAATTATTTACTATACTTTATTCCTGCATCTGAGACAGGGGAAAAAGAAAAAAAATCTTTAAGAAAGATCTCTTTAAAATGGGGAGAATCCCAGTCCAGGAACAATTCTTAAAATTCTTTGCTACATAGTTCTTTGTGACAAGGGCCATCTGTCTTCTCATTCTGTAAATGGAGAGGAGGAAAAGAATCTCTCCCCTTGGCATTTTGTCACATCTACATTTAATCTGACTTTTTTTTGTTTTTTCTTCATCTATTTTGTCAAGTTGCAAAAGTTAGCACAGTGAAATGTATGTGTACTTTTAAATGAACATGAAAGTGCTATATTAAGTAAAAGTCTCAGGTAAATTATTAACTACATGTACACAATTACCTTTTTTCTCTTCCACTGAACATTCTAACAGATTATGAAATTTATAAGAAATACCAAAGACCATACCTAGAAATGTGAAGCAGCAGCTAAGATTAGGTAAGGCTGTCAACTGTGACTGCACTTTCTGCTTCGTAACTATTATGTTACATAGCTCATGCTCCTACATCTGTGCTTATAGCACACCAATGGCTAATTTCATAACCATCTCAGTGGTAAAGGACAATACTTCATGAGCTTCATGTGGTGATTAGGACCAACACATAGACCATGTGTTGCTCCACTACACAGCTGCTGATATGTTAGGGTCATTCTCTCCATGGTTTACTATGGAGCCAAAGACAAAGGCTGATTTTAATTTGTCCTCCCTGGAGGAGGATAGACAGGAAAGCGTGAATTTTTGTTTCTAATAAAAAAAATGTGGCGATGTCACTGATAAAGTATACTGTAAATGGAACTATGATTAGAACCTCTCTAAATCAGGAATGGCCATCTCAGTCTTGCTTTCAATACTAAGTTTTGGTTAAAGCATGTTTCATTTACTGTCTTCATTTAAATTCCCAAAAATCTAGTTTTCCACTTAGTGACAGATGATTTTAAAACAGGACTAAAAGACAGTATGTGTTATTATGCACAATACAATTAAACTTAAATTTAGCAAAGTAGTAATCATATTATTTGTATATAGTTAAAGGCAACAATGGGGGAAGAAAAAACCCTGCTTTTTAAACATTTTATCTCATAAACTATAAAAGTACCATCTTTGGGGGGGAGGGGTCATATCAATCTTTTTTCCTGGAATTATTATTCTGTGTGTGGTCCTCTATTTTATTTTATATTTTATTTTTATTCATTTTTGGGGGGCGGTACTGGGTCTCACTACACAGTTCCGATTCATAGTGATCCTCCTGTTAGCCTCCCCAGCAGCTGGGATTACAGGATGGGATTTTTTTATGCCGCCATGCCCAGACTCCACTGCCCAGCTCAGCATGCTCCAGGGGTGGGGCCAGTGCAGCATGTGGTACCAGGGATTGAACCCCAGTCCCTGCACTTGCCTAAGCAAGTGCTTAGTCTGCTGAGCTATCTTGCCAGCCCAGGACCTCAAATCTGTAAGGAGAAAGTTATAGGATCTTTTCAAAATCAATCAGCTAAAGAGAATCAATAATATATTATCAATAAAATTTAAAAAATGGCCTAGAAGGCAAACTTCAGAAATTAGTCTACCAATTAAACACAATTTGGAATGTTTAATTGTGGAATCTTATAAAAAGTCACATAATTGGTTCACTGCTATAACTGTGTCACCTGGGACAAATCAAATCCTTTTAGGTGATTAAAGAAATACATTAGGATTTTCTTTCCTTTAAATTTTTTTTTTTTCCTAAACAAGCAAGTAAATTTAAAAATGAAAGAAATGATATCAATGATACTATATTCCTGGTAATAAACCACATTAAAAATTCTGAGTCATGTGGCACCATGCACAGCTGAATCACTTCTTAAGTGCATCATTTATATCTTTATTGCTTTCAGAAGATAATGTGGTCAGTCAAGGTATACATTGAGTCAAAAGTACACACAAAAAAATAAAAAGCTCAAATAATTGACTGTTTAGAACTTGGGTTTTTAAAACAGGAAGTCTCTTCAGACAAGGATATATGTATCCTCTTACATAAGGTAAGAATATGTTATCCATTAGCTCTAATCTGAGTGGCTAAGTGACAAGCCTAGGGTGTCCCACCAGACAATACATACATGTGAGCATATGCTATATAGAAGGAGAGGATTCTAAGGCCTAGGCTTACTCCTAAGTGACAGATCCTAATCTACTAAATAAAAAAGCCTGTCGATCAGACATCAACCTATTAAAGCAAGGAGTAAGTTTACATCTTCCTATTACAGTTGCATAGCTAAAAGTAATTCAAGTTAAGCAAAAGCTTCTTTAAATAAGGCATGTGTATATTCCTCATATATTTAAAATGGACATAATTTTTCCTTGAATTCTAAATTTAAATTTGCTCCCAACAAAAATTAAAAACAAAGTTGAACAAATAAAATTATATCTCATTTCTCTTAGAAGAGGTAGACAAAAATAGTTTTAAGGTTCTAACTAAATTCTCATTAATGAGCCAACTCAAAAGCTCACCAGATCACCTACATGAACCACAACAAATATCACAACATGAAAACAGCAGCTTGCTCTATATCCCAGATACCACAGACCAGACTATGGCCTAAGGAAACAAAAGGTATGGAAATGTGCAAGTAGTATGTACCACAGCTTGAAAAAATAATGTAAACATAATGTTGCTTACCACAGAAAATACATCGCAAATTAGTGCTGTCCTGGGTAGCAGTAACCTGGCTCTGGGCTGCAAAGACACCTTGGTGTTAGAAGCTTCAAGGACAGTGGGCCATTTGAAGAACTTCACATTAACTAACAGGTGCTTTGAAAGGCTCAAAATGTGTCTATACATACATCCTATCTAGATCCTCATCCTGGAAGCTCTGTAATTTAATAAAAATGCATCCTCTTTAACATAATTTGTAGAAATAATTTATACGTAATCTTATTTGTGGATCTAGGATAAGCCAACATTCAAATGATGGGTTTATAGATTCATTATTTCCTGAGGGGCACAATCAAGGCAATCTCTGATTTTAGGAAAACATTTTTTTAAAAATTAATAAAGATGAAGTACAGGAAGTACAGATCTATGGTCATCAGAGTAAATTTCATTAGGCCTACAATTCCACTTAGGAGAACTGTATCTAAATAAAATTCAGGGGAAATAAAACTGACTCAACATGAGATTAACTCATTTCTGTCTGGTAGGGAAAATACACCATTATAAACCATCTGCTGCAATTAAAGAGTTGTACATTCACTAACATGAAATATTTTTCTTTGCTTTGCACTTTGAAATTGTAACTATTCATTGTTATTTTAACAAGCCACATTTTACTGTACACATATATGAAAAATAATCTTATTAAAAATGTGTGACCACATTTTGACTACATTAAAATTTAGCTGAAGTGTCAATTAAGTTTTTTTTAAACGAGGGAAGAACCAAAGAGAAGGTAGTAACTATTGAAAGGGGTTCTCTGAAATCAAGGCAGTATTCAAAAAAGCAAAGTGTTTTCTTATATTGTGACATCCAAAATTTTTCATCAATATATTAACAGTTTTTCCATAAAATACTAAAGAAATTATTTTTAGCACAGGGAGACTTCCTTTTCCCATTGATATTATCAACAAAAAAAAACAGTTAATGGCTTAAAAATCTATTATTTAAAATAGATCACAGAAAGGCAAATAAGACAGTATTTTATAATGCCCTAAACATAAATTCTTTAAATACAATTCCTGTTAGCTAACTAAAAAGGTTTCAGTAGAAACAACCAACTCAATTTGTACTTAATACACATATGAAAATGGTAGTAAGTCAAATAATGAAAGTTTTTGCAAGTGAATTTTGAAATAGACAACATAATCAATAAGTTTGTCTTATTTTTAAAATATTATGTAGTACAGATATTTGCCAAAATAAAGTAACACTGATGTCACCTTTGCTGAGTAATCCCAGCCACCCAACCTATTATTACTAAGGTTGAATGTACCGTATTTATAGTAATGACCTAAGACATACAAAGACCACAGGCATGTATAAAATGTCTAACAAGTTAATGAGATTATCTCAAAGATAAATTAGAAAAATTCAGTGATTACATTTAAAGTTTAAGCTTTTTATCTTATTGATATTTATAAACAGCTACTTCCACAATAAAACCATTATTAAATAAAAACCATCTAATTTTCCATTATTCTCTAGCTCCTTTAATCCATATTTTAAAGGAAAAACACATAAGGACAAGTAGAAGAAAAAAACTTACAAGAAAAATTTAGAATGTATCTTCTTTCTGTCAGCAAAAAAACAGCCATATCCCATTACCAACTGTTTTAGCAAACCATCATCTGACAATTATCAGAATACAGGTGAACCATTATTACTCAACTAGGACAAAACAGTTCCAACCAGGAGCTCCCCATCTTCCTCACAATTTAAACTATTAAGAAACATTATTGAACTAAGTAAAATACTGATCTATATTCTGATAAGGTTGCTAAAAGTTTACTGCAGTCCAAATTTCCTGGAGACAATTATGCATGCATAAGGCTGACACCATTTCTTGTTTAATACTGACACACTAATTCTTTCTTCACTCAGCTAAGGGAGAAGGTAGATGACAGGAAAGAAGATTCACTATCCAGTTCAAGCCCAAGAATATGATTCAGCACAGTTGTGTGTCTTGCACTGATGTTCCATGTACTTTCACATTTTACCTATGAAAGGACACCCCACTTTTAAACAGCCCTATTCTTGATTAGGACTGACAGAAATTAGGGTGAGCTGCAAATAAAAACAAACTAGGAGGTTAAAATGTATAAAAACTGTAAACATAAAGACCTATATCAAAATTCTTGAGAAAAAAACCGTTTACCATCAACTACTCTGCCCTTAGAGTCTTGGATGTTTCTTCCTGTCTACAGCAGGGTGTGAAATAGCCCTCTGGCTTTGCCCCAGCCCTTAATGCTTTACACCATCAGTTGTTTTGTCTGAGTAGGAAACAACAGTCTATAGGTAAGATATTAGCAGTGGAAAATGACAGGCAGTTAAGACTTGATTTGCATTACTATATAAAATTACTACTGTAGATTCAACATTCATACTTTTTTTTTTTTTTTTTGGTAGTTCTGGGAATTGAACCCAGGGCCTTTGCCTTGAACTGCATCTCCATGCCTTTTTACATTTTGTGACAGGAACTCATTACCTAAATTGCCTAGACTGGGATCAACCTTTCAATCCTCTTATATCAGCCTACCAGAGTATTGGGATTATGGGATTATACCATCACTGTTGGCTGTATTCATGCTTTTAACAGTAGAGGTTTCTATTTTTAGCAGTTTCAAGGCAATTTGTAATGAGGATATTCCCATTGCAGTATTTTCACTGGGGATTAGATGAGTTAATCCTAGCCTCAAGGCTAATCTGGACCTGATTTGCAATCTGGAAAGCTGGTCTATTGAGTGCTCAGGTGAACCCAATGTCAGCATCCATGTTGGTGGCCTACCTGTGAGGCCCATGGTGTTTCCCCAGGACTGACAGGGTGAAAGCAAAGGGTCTGTGTTTACTCTACAACAAGGGAGACAGGTACTATAGTGGTACAGCAGTGTGCATTGTAAAAAAGCACAAAGAAAACAAGTGGGTGCCCTATTTTAGGGCACTGTGCCAGAAGATATGACAAATAGTAAATTTCAACCAAAACAGTGAGTATTTTAAAACTGCATCTTGATACATCTTCAAATTTTAATATAAGAAACCTTTACATATAGCACCATGCAACTATATTCACACATGAAACAAAAATTATCATTTAGGACATCTCTCATTTTTTCACCACAATCTTAGGCAAACTGGCTTATGTCCACTCTTTTACTCTCCTGTGTTTGTGGAAATCATCTCTCAACTTACAGCCTCAAATGCATTTTATTCTTCTGTAAGCAAATCTGATGACGTCAGCCACTAGCTGCTATACTGCTGATAGTTCATTAGGCAGTGCTGACAATAATCTTCATACTCCTCACTCACCGAGTGTTTTGTCAGCCATTTATTTTTAGTTGTGCAATCAGTGACTCTGCTTCTAGCTAAAGAAACTTCAAGACTCAACCAGAAGGCAAGGCACCTATCATTTACCATTCTGGACACTATCCCATGGTTCTAAGGCAAGACCACCTTTTTTCCCCATGCATTTCTTTCCTTGCTCTTCTTTAAGTACAGCTTGGACCCTTCCTTCATCATAACATATTTCTGGGGCCTCCTTACTCAAGGTACTATCCAGGGCATACTCATTTTGGTACAATGTTACTTTAACAAACTTGGTTAGTTTACAATACTGTATCTGTTACCCCTAAGCTAACTCTAATCTACATAGTTACACCAACCAGAAATACAGGGCTCCTTCTTGCTTCCTTCACTTTCATTCTCACTTCTCAAATTTCCAAATCCTGTCAGTGCAACCTCCTACTTTCTGTCTCTTAACTATCTCCAGTGCCATAATTCTTGTTCCATAGCCTATTTAGAAGTTAAACAGCAGCACTTCTAATTTGGTAATCTTTTCCCACTGCTTTTCTTTTTTTTCCCCTGGAACTGGGGATTGAACTCAGGCCCTTGCGCTTGCCAGAGAAGCGCTTATTCCACTAAGCTATCTCCCCGTCCCTTATTTTGTTTTTTGTTCTTTAATTCATTTATTAATTTACTTATTTGGTACAAGGTCTCACTACTCAGCTCATAGTGATCCTCCTGTCTCAGCCTCCCAGCATTTGGATTATAGGCATGTTCCACCACGCCCAGTTTCAGTGGACAGCATGGCGTAAGGTTGGCACAGCATGTGGTACCAGGGATAGAACCCAGGTTCTTACATTTGTCAGGCACTTAGACCACCAAGCTATCTCCCTAGCCCTTCTTATTTGTTTAATATATATATTATGTTAACAACAAAGGACTTGGAATATGTGCATGATAAATATACTAGGGGACAGTTGCCAGAGGATAAGAGATCAACCCAAACAATGACAACAGTATTGCTTAGGTAAGCTCCCCATTATAATCTTGCTGTCTGTTCGCTTCCCCACAGCAGTCAGTGGCACTAATAATTCAACTTGATCATGTTGTCTCTTTTGGAAAGGCTTTCTCTCAGCAAGAAGCCTGTGAAGAAGCTTTTGAGGAAAAAACCTGCAGCTCACAAGAAACCAGGAAAAGAAACCTACTGAAGAAAAGAAGCCTGACACACTCTCAAAATCTCTATCCCATATAAGTACCGTAAATTTGGACAGCTTATTTTGAATAAAGACCTGGTCAAAGAGGCAGTAAAAAGAAAAAAATAATAATAATAAAGAAAAGAAGAAAGGCTTTCTTAATTGCTCCCATTGACAAATACCTGAGGATGTGCCTCTTCCCCAAGATATGACCATTGCCTGTCTTGCTCTCACTCTGTGCTCTAGCATCTTGTCATCCCTCACACCTTGGACAGCTGCAAAATCCCTCTAGGACTGTCTGAGCACTCCTGGCCCCTATTTTTCTCTTGGACAATGATATGCTTCTCTTTGGATCAACAAACATTTTCTGGCAATCAACACTTCAGTTACAATCAAGCCCATGATCACTTATCTTTCTTTTCTACTAAGAGTTACTTCCTTAAAGTTTTGATGTGCAGCTTCCTATCAGCCATTTCAAATGATTTGAAGAGTTAAGTATAACACAGAAGCAGACATTATCAATTTTTCTAAGATAGGAATTTGTCTAAAGACAGGGAACAAGGATGTCCTCTATCACCCCTCCTATTCAATATAGTTTTGGAATCATTAGCTACAGCCATTAGACAAAAGGGAAAAATAAAAGGAATAAGAATAGGTAAAGAAGTTAAATTATCACTATTTGCAGATAACATGATACTTTACTTGGAAAACCCAAAAAATTCCACCAAGAAGCTACTAGAATTGATACACAAATTCAGTAACATAGCAGGATACAAAGTCAGTACTCAAAGTCAATAGCATTCCTCTACACAGATAACAAACACACTGAGAAAGAAACTATAGAAACAATACCATCGCAGAAAATAAAATACCTTGGAATTCACTTAACCAAGGAAGTCAAAGATCTTTTCACAAAAAATTACAACACCCTAAGAAAAGAGATCGTAGAGGAATTCATGAAATGAAAAGATATTCGCTGTTCCTGGATAGGAAGAACCAACATCATGAAGATGGCCATATTCCCAAAATTGTATAGATTTAACACAATCCCTATCAAACTGCCACCAACATACCTCCCAGACCTAGAGAAATCATTCCTAAAATTTATAACAAAGAAAAGCCCTAGAATAGCAAAGGCAATCCTGGCCAACAAAGACAAGGCAGGATCACAATTCCTGACTTGAAATTATAGTACAAAGCTACTGTGATAAAACCAGCATGGTATTGACAATGAAATAGACCTGAGGATCAATGGAAAAGATTAGAAGATGCAGAGGCCTCTACACTCAGCCACCTGATCTTTGACAAAGGGGCCAAATATGCTTACCGGAAGAAAGATAGCCTCTTTAACAAATGGTGCTGGAAAAACTGGCTTTCTACATGCTGAAAACTAAAGCTTGCCCCAGGTTTACTACCAAGCACTAAGCTAAAGTCAAAATGGATTAAAGATCTAAACATTAAAACAGAAACAATCTCCTGGAAGAGAAAGTAGGAGGAACCCTTGAAGACATAGGGGTAGGCAAAGAGTTCATGAACAAACATGTATTCGCATGGGAAACACTTGAAAGAATTAACAACTGGGATCAGTTCTTACTGAGAAGGTTTTGCATGTCAAAAGAAATTGTCAACAAAGTGAAAAGACAACTCACAAATTTCAAAAAAATCTTAAATAAGCACTCAGACAAAGATCTGCTCTCTAGAATTTATAAAGAACTAAGATATATTAGGGCCCTCAAATTTAAAGACCCCGTCCAGAAATGGGAATCTGAGATAAATACACACTTCTCAGAGGACAAAATTAAAGAAGCAAATAAATATATGAAAAAATGCTCCACATCAATAGAAATCTGTGAAATGCAAGTTAAAACAACACTGAGATACCATTTCACTCCAGAAAAATGGCTATCATAAAGAAATCAACCAACAACAAATGTTGGAGAGGATGTGGGGAAAGGGAACCCTTTTCCACTGCTAGTGGGAATGTAGACTGGTACAACCATTGTGGAGATCAGTGTAGAGACTTCACAAAACTAGGACTGGAAATCCCATTCAAGCTGGCTAACCCCTTACTGGGAATTTTCCCAGAAGAACTGAAATCATCATATCATAGTGATATTATGTGTACCTATGTTTATAGCAGCACAATTTGTGATAGCAAAATCTTGGAAACAACCAAGATGCCTGTCACATAAGGAATGGTTGAAAAAAGATGTGGTATTTCTATATAATGGATTATTACTCAGCTATAAAGAATGATAAACTTGAAGCCTTTATATTTAAGTGGATGCCACTTGAACATATACTCAGAAGCGAAATAAACTAGACATACACGTGTAAATATAGTCTCCCTAGTATAAGAGATCAAAAGAAGAAATAAGAATTTAGTCAGATAGGGTAAACTGAACTGCATATGTTGCAGAGTAATCATTAGCTTCTCTTCTAGATGGTTAACAACCTAAGTTTGCAGAGGCTGCAAGGTCAGGCAACACTTTGGCCCTAGCCTTTCAAGGTCAGTGAAGACTCAAGACATAGGAGAACCTGTACTATAACATCATGGAACTCAGTTGTGCCCCAACTTTTCTGATCAAGGAGATTATGGAGCCACAGAGGAATGTGATTGGTGATCTACAGCGTGCCTAAGGAGAGTCACATGGAGAGAAAACTTTCTCACAGGCTTTCACAGAGAGCAAATTGGTCAGGCAATGGCCATGACTCATCCACATGGATGACACTAAGAAAGGATCTACAGAGTGAGGTACAGGATTACAGGATAAACCCTGAGGGGACTTGACTGACCTCATCAAGATATAAAAATTACTTTTGTTATATAGGTCTTGCTTTAACTCGGTCTTAATCATCCAACAGTAAAGTATAAAAACGAGGTATAAAATAAGGCCATAATAATAAGCTGAGCTGTAAATGGCTCTAGTGAACAACTTCTTTGGATAACCCACTACTATTGTGGACTGCTGGACTGGGTTGGATTGTTTTACTGAATTGAAGCATGTATAATAATTGAATGACAATAGAACACCCATCTTTGACAGGACAAAACAAAACAAAAAGGGGGGGATACAAAAGAAGAACCTTTCTGTGTTTGTATGAACAGTACACTTAGGATAAATATGCAGTAGTTTTGCATAATTCAACGTATAAGCTTTTTTTTTTTTCCTTTGTAGGACATTTTCCACATGAAGTGTTAGCCTTTGACTATTTGTCTTATTTAAGATACAGGGCTTGGTGATGCAGCTCAGTCATAAGAGTGCTTGCTTAGCATGAGCAAGGTCTGGTTCATGAACCAGTACCACAGGGGCAAAAAAGATACAGAAGCAGCAGCAGGGCATTTTTCATTTAAAAACAAAATAAAGCATGAGAATATTTGGGGGAAGGTCAGCCTCAAAAGGAGATACTGCATAAAGTCTCATAGTCCTCCTCATCCATGTACCATGTGTTTGTTGAACGATTCCATTGTAGTCAGCTATCTGCTTTCCAGACTTGAGGCAGGTAACATATGTTCCATGTTTATTTTACTACTATGAGCAACCATCAGAGCATCTGGCACACAGAAGGTAATACATCTGCTAACGCTGTTACACAACTGGTGTGACTTAAATGAGAACTTGCGGCAGATATGCCATGTGTCAGCTGCATTGCAGACACCTATGTATCAATCTCTCTATCTAATAGAGATGGAGGAGGCAAGACAATAAATATAAGAAAAAACAAATCTGTATGTGACTTTTAAACAAAGGATACAGAGATATACACAAGACTAGAAATGCTTAAAAATCAGGGAAGTAAATTTTTCTCAAAACAATCTTTACACTGATAAAAATGTGCAGGTTCTTATACAATCTGAGTGACAATATAAATAACCCCCAAAAAACCTGAACTTAAGGTTTTATGGATGAAAGTGCTTAATGTTTGTTAAAGCAAGAAAGATGCTTTCTAAATTAAGAAGCTGGGATACCTGGCTGCATCCAGGCCTCCCTCCAGCCACCTGAAGACAGGTGCTGGGTGGTATTTGAGGAGTGTGGTTATCCATGGGAAGGCTCAAGAACAACCTGGGCAGCAGCCTTCAACTGAGCTTGTCAGAGCAAGTCATGACTAAGTGAGGTGGCTGAAGGGACTAATCACTATGCATGGAAAGGTGAAGTGCACAAGAAATGTTTGGAGAACATTTTAAATACTGCTACAAACTTATACTTCAGTGAACTAATGGTAAATTTTGAAAAGAGAAATCACTGCTGAGCCAGTCCTGAAAAACTTTCTCTTGTCGGGGATGTAAAACTTGAAAATAAAAGTGTACTATGCAAACTGAGGCAAAAGTATCTATTTCAGAAGAAAAATTTGTAATTCAAGCAGATTTCTGAAAAGACTACCAACTTTCTGAGGCAGTAAAATAATTCTAGCTTAAGAACAAAACTAACCATAGACAGCATTGTAGCAGCATAGTACTGTGACATTTTTTTTTCTTGTCTGTTTTCATTTATTATGCTTTTTTTTTTTTTTTTTAAACAAACTTACTTGAAAGACAGTATGGCAGTAACTGGTATCTCGTGACAAACAGTACATATTTAGAAGACCAGAATGACAGGCATTCCAAGCATTGCTTAGTTCACGTATCAGCATATATAGTCAGTCAGGCTGAGAATCCTACCAATTAACTGCTAGTTTCAAAAACCTGCTGAAGATTCTCAGGATCATTGCCTTAACCATCTTGCGCATATAAAGGTATGGCTTTGCCCTTGTCATGTTTCCTAGCTTTTCTTCTTCTCCTTCATTGTCTAATCCTCAAGTTCTCACTTTCCTTTCTATTTAGGATTAACTCTAACCCTAAATGTCACAGGACTATCCTGCTACAATGCTGTATATGATTAGATTTCTAAATTTCTGTGTAAAAATATGTAATTGTTTATTCCTATTTTTTGAAATGATTTTTTAAATTTTTTTCTTCATATTCTGTAGGGACTTAAGTTTAACATATCAATAGTTGATAGAAAATACCTGTTCCATGTTATGCCTAAGATGTTTGACATTCAGACAGATAGTGAGATTAAGCTCAACTGCCTATGTTGTAGAGTCATAATAATAAGCTTCTCTTCTGGAGGGTTAACAATCTAAGTTTATAGACCAAACAATAGAAGGGCTGCAAGGACAGAGAACATCTTGGCTGTAGCCTTTCAAGATTAGTGAAGACTTGGGACATAGGAGAACCTGTACTGTAACATCATGGAACTCACTTGTGTTCCACATTTTCTGATTAAGGAGATTATGGGACCACGGAGGAAATGATCAATGATGTAGAGTGTGCTTAAGGAGAGTCACATGGAGAGAAAACATTCTCTCAGGCTTTCACAGAGAGAAAATTGGTCAAGCAATGGCCGTGACTCATCCACACGGCTGACACTGACAAAGGATCTATAAACTGCAGTACAGGGTTTAAGGATAAACCCTGAGGGAATTTGACTGACCTTGTCAGATACAAAAGTTACATTTCTTATTTATATAGGTTTCACTTTATCTTGGTCTTAACCATCCAGCAGAAAAGTACAAATCAAGGTATAAAAAGTAAAGCCATATTAATAGGTTGAGCTGTAAAAGGCTCAAGTCAACAACTTCTGACATTGCCAGTCTTATGGAAAACCCACTAGTATTATGGACTACTGGACTATATTGGAATATTTTGCTGAATTCATGCACCTATATTATTTAAATGACAATGGAATACCCTTCTCTGACAAAACTAAACAAAAAGGGGATACAAATGAATGAACATTTTGTATCTGTATATTCAAAACAGTTAGGATAGATATACAACTACATTCTCTTAATTGAACAGAAAGATTTGTTTTAATAGTGTTTGTGGATATCATGTCTGCACCTTGTACAATGAATAACTACTAGGATAACAATATGCAATGTATTGCTTATTGAAATTATCCTATTAATTGGTTTTGAAACCGTCTCATTGCTATTTGTTTCTCAACAAATTTTAAAAAATTGGAAAAAAATCATGCTAAATGTGCACAATAAAATTTACTCTTAAATGGCAATTGAGGAAAATAAAATTAGAAAATTTCAGCAGTAAACAAAAAAAAACTATAGTTTCACACATCTACTTATACAAACAAAACTATTACTAAATTAATATACTTTAATGTATTACATATCTTAGTCCAGATTAATAAGACTATTATGGCTTGATGCAAAAGACACTTCAAATAATTTGATTTTTACACACAAATGAGTGCTACTATTTTGATATTACCACTAACTCTGGATTGGCCAAATTTATTTGTACAGCCCAGAAATTATTTCAAAGTATTTTTTTTTTTTTTTAAAGCATAAAGTTAAAGACATATCCTGCAAATTCCACAGTATTGCAAACAGGAAGAGGAGGTGAAGGGCCAGGCCAGGGCAGTGTTTCCCATTGCAGGGTACTTGGGTGCCCAGAAACCCATGCTGCCTTCTTTCTTGCACTGCACAGCTGGCGCCAAGACAACCTGTAGAAACAGAGACTGGCAGACCCACTTCGTTGGTGCTTGAGCCACTCCTCCAGGCAGCAGCTTCTAAGATCTGAGAAAGTTTCAAATTGGAAGATGAGTTTTAAAAAAGTAGTTCCATGTTTAACATGTTGTGACAGGAATGATCAGGATGATATTTGCAAATAGTGCTCCTCAATAAACATTTCTTTCTATAGAAATGGCACCATCATAGCAAAATACCCCTGACATTTTCATGTTTTCCTGTATGGACCACCTCAGAAATTAAAAGTACTCACAGAGAAGGATATGGTGGTGTACCCCTGTAATCCCAGCACCCTCTGGTTAATGCAGGAGGATCACTACAAGTTTTTTTTGTTGTTGTTTATTTGTTTTGTTTTTGTTTTTATAAGTAGAATAGATTTATTGAGAGAAAGAAAGCTCCTGCCTGAGAGAGGGACAAGGAGGCGGGCTGGAGTGGGTAGTTCCCCAGGAAGTTGTCTGTTCCAGGGACTTTTATAGAGGAAAACCATGTGGTGAGGCGGGTCTAAGGTGGTAAAGACATGGGAACTCGCTTAGGTGGACAAGAGGTGGGACAAAACTATGGTCAACCAATGGGATTACAAGCACCATTGTTCAGGTAAAATTTAACAACCACAGCAATGGACAAATATAAACATTTGAAACAGAGGTTTGTTACCTAAGCAAGTCCCAATTCAGAATTTATGAAAGAAAAGCAAACTCGTACCTCCGTCCAATGATCTCGGTAGAATTCCCCAAAATGATACAGGGAGAAAAACTGATCTTGGGTGGGTGACCTCCAAATGATAAAGGAACCTCCAAATGACATAGGGAAAAGGATCTCTGGACCTGACCTGTACAAGTTCGTGTTCTCTAAAACCAAAGAATAAATTTTAGGAAGTTATGAGCAGAATAGATTTGAGAGAAAGAAAGCTCCTGTCTGTGAGAAGGACAGGAGAGGGGCCCGAGTGGGTATTTCCCCCTCACTACAAGTTTGAGGCCACTCTGAGCTACATAGTTGAAATCCAGCCTCAACCACATAGCAAAACCCCGTTTCAAAAACAACAAATAGGGTAGGAATGGGGCTACAATCCTTAATCTCAGCACTCTGGAGACTGAATCAGGAGGACTGCTGTGAGATTGAGGCCAGCCTGGGCTACATAGTGAGGTCAAGGCCAGTCTGAACCACAGGGGGAGACCCTTTCTCAAAAAATAAACAAAAAACAAGAATACTCACAAAAATAGCAGGTATTTTTGGAATCCTTGTATGGATAGTATGCTCTATTTGCTTCCCATGACCACTACCTGACATTCGTGACTCTCAAATAGCCTTTAAGACATTACTGATCATGTTATATCTTCTCTATACCAGGAACAGTCCCAAAGGCTGAGTTTCAAATTGTTTCTTTTATGTTTCTCTCATATTATGTAACATAATACCTTAGCAGGAATATAAATAATTCAGTTCACCATAGCTCTTCTTTTAGACAATGAGACCATCTACTTCTGATGAATATTTTATGAATTAATCAACTAATGTCATAGTAGTTTTACATAAAATACTAACTTCACAAGATCCCCTACTTAATACTATCTTCCAAAGACTGGCTAGAATTCTTCTATCTTGTCTAGATTGTAGTCATGCTCAATATTCACAGGCAACACCTATGTGCATATGGGCATGCTCTTTGCTGGATGTGGGCAACCTGGTGGCATACCAGCCAACACACCAACACAAACCAACACACTGCCACACCCCAACACATACTGACATAAAACACCAACACACCCTGACACACACCACAACAAACCAACACAGTGACATACTGATACATACTACCACACTAATATACCTCAACTTACACTAACAAAAACCAATACATGGACACAAACCAAAACAATGAAAAACAATGACGTGAAAACATTCAAAATCAAGCTGTAAAAATTGTGGAACCATACTATTTGTGTGTCAGGGTTAGAATTTGCTTCTATTTAGTGGGCAAGAAGATAGACGCTTTTCAGTTAAAGGATCCCTTTATCTTTGTATACAATATCTCACACAGAAACATCAGACTTTCATATTATTTAATATACAGTAAAATTCCAATCTAATTCATGAACAAATGCTAAAATTTACCAATATATGTAAAGCAGTTGTGTACAAATTATTATGCTTGTGCAGGAAAGCACACAAGTAAAGGGGGAGACTTCAGCAGGCCCTGCAGCTATGCTCCAGGGTAGAGCTTGCTGTGAAATGGTTTGAACAGTAAGAACAGTAAGGTGGGTCAGCACCAAACAGCAATCACAAGGAGCCCAAACTAGGCAAGCACAGAGTGCCCAAAAACTTCAGCCTAAAATACTTTTCTTAGGATTAGGAAGCCCATTTTTATCACAAAAATAATACCTGCTTCTTTCAGCCATTTAGCCATTTCACTTTAGAGCAAGATAAGACCTCTTTAATCTAACACTAACGCTATACTCACTAAAACTCAAGACTAAAGTGACAATCAATGCAACTTTCCCAAACAGCTGGTGATCAAGGAATTAAGTCATGGAATAAACTATTTTAAAATGTTTATTACAGTGATATAAATAATTACATGAAACATATAATTAAAAGTAATATAATAATGAAGTACTCAAGCAAGCTGGCAATAGTAATACCAATGTGAATTCTAGCACTTTGGGAGGTACAGGCAAACAGATGACTAGTAAAATTGTGGGCAATTTAGTGACTTAGCAAGACCCTGTCTCAAAGTAAAAAGGGCTAGGGCTCAGTGCAAAGGTCATGGGTTCAATCTATGCTGCCTCAAAAAAAAAAAAAAAGGAAAAAAGAAATTATAAAAAAATAAGTCACTAATATACTGAATAATTAGAAAGTAGAGAGTCATGGCTCTTAAGAAGTGCTAAAATAGCAACAGGGTGAGTGGTAGACTGATGGCAACTGCAAACCCACTGGGCACTATGCATATAGAATGACAAGGCCCCAAACCCACACCAGTGCTGTCCACCTGCAAAATGACCATTTTAAAATGCTAGCCTCTTTATCATGTCTTCAGGAGAGAGAGAAATACAGAAAGAGAAAAAGACAAAAGGACCAAAGATTTTTTAATTGTAGGCCAAGCAGATCCATGTCCAGCTACATCAAAGGGTAGAAAATAATGAACATTCAATTCCCATCCAACAGATAATTTTCAATTTTTTTTTCTAAGTTGTCTGGAAAAGATAAAAAGATTACATATAAAATTCTGTTCTTGGTTATCAGGGAGTTCATAAGTTATGACATTAGTTTTCTAAGCTTTTGGTCTCAGGATCCACTTATATTCCTAAAAATTAATGAAGACCCTAAAGCTTTTAGTTGCAATAATTACATTTACTATGCTAAATAACTAAATTATTTCAGTTTTAATTTCTAGTAGCCTGTCATCCCAGCTAGCTGAAGAGTTAAGAGGGTGGAGGTCTGTCCAGTCCTGAATTCCATCTCTTCTCTGTGTGTGTGTGTGTGTGTGTGTGTGTGTGGTTTACAACTAAAATAAGTAACATTTAATGAAAAATAGTTATTTCTCAAAACAAAGATATTGATAAATAAATGAGATGGCTTTATATCTTTAAAAAATTCTGCTGCAGTTTGTTCCCCAAGAGCTCACATGGCAGAAGCTTAGTCCTCAGTGTACCAACGCTGGATTGTGGAACCTTAGCCAGACATGGGGGTACACACCAGAAATCTCAGCACTTGGGAGGCTAAGGGCAGGAGTTTGAGACCAGCCCAAATTACATGGACATGGTGAGATCCTGTCTCAAAGCAAAACAAAGCTTGGGGTTCGGCCAGCCACAAGGTTGGTCACTGACCCCAACATGATCCCGTATAGTTACCTTTCATAGGAAGAAGAACCCTGACCCATCTTGCTTGCTTGTTGGTCTCCTATCTAGCAATGTATTTCCTAGCTGTCCAACTACCACTATGGTGTCAGCTAAGCAGAAGTTTGTGCCACAACCTGAACTACAAATGTGAGCTAAATCTCTTTTCTTCACAAATTAGCTGTCTCTGGCATTCCATTAAATTAACAGAAAAGGGACTAATATATGAAGCACTTGGCATCTTGTTTTAACAGAAGACAGCTGGCACCCCAGGGCTCACTGAGCTGGTGAAGGAGTCTGGGCATAGTTGACACATGCCTATAATCCCAGCTCTGGGGAAGCTGAAAACAGACGGATCACTACTAGTCTGAGCTGTGTAGTGAGACCCTGTACCAAACATTAAAATAAATAAGAAACAAAATTGTCTCTATTTTGCAAGTAAAATATAAGAAATGAGTAGCTACTGGGAAAACACTGATTTATAATCTAAGGAGCATTCTTGTGTTTAACTCCACTGAAATTACTGCACTTAATTCTGGACCTGAAGGTATGATGGATTAAAATTGAATTTAGTGTTGTTAATTTTCCACTTTGCTTTCAGACTTTGAAGACAACATTATGCAATATGATAATCGTTGATTTCCCATCATTGAAAGCCTGTATTGTTTTTTTTTTATTTTCTTTAAAACAAATAAAAATTTAAAAAGAGACTCTAAATAAAAAAAAGAAGAAGACAGCTGGATTATTTTATCTATGTTTACCCTGTTTTATGATATCCAATGATGTATCATTTTAGTTGATACATGTTATGGTTTATATGTAGATGTCACTCAGGAGCTTCAGTGCTCACAGGTGGGGCTTTTGGAAGGTGACTGGATTTCTGGAATTTATGGCTGGCTTGTTGTTAGGAGTCAAGGTCTAGATAGAAGACATGGTCAGCAGGGGCATGGCCTGCAGAGTTTGTCTCCCTTCCTGGCTCCTCCCTTAATCTCTCTGCTTCTTAGATGGCATGACATGGTATGGTTGTCTGCCAGGCTGTTCTGCCTTGAACCACCAGACAGGGACTAAAATCTCTACAAATATGAGCCAAAATAAACCTTTCTACCTTTTAGATTGTGGGTGTTGGGCATTTCTCTCAGCAACAAGAGACTAAGACAAAGCCTAATTAAGAAAGGGAGGATCTTTCAAACTCCCTCAAAAACATGTTCTGAATCCCTAAGTGAGCATTTTGAATTCAAGATTCCAGATTCTGTATCTGGTTTGATCCAAAAAAAAAGAAGAAGAAGAAGAAAAAAAAATTAGAATATGGACAACTGCCAAGTACAGAGTATTCCAAACATTAATCCTTTTCATGATGAAGAGATCTGCAGGCTTCAAGAGAGTTAGCTACTATTAGTCAAACTTTCAGTGACTAAGAATAGAACAACTTCAAGGATTAAATCCTAGAAACATTAGAAGATAATGCTAAAAATGAATAAAGAAGAAAGATATATAAGTAACTCTCATGATGACACAAAGTCATTTTTTTTTTTTTTTTGGGTCCCAATTCTAGCCCAGAATTTAAGGTAATTGTTGTAGGTGAATAGGGGATCATAAAATAAAAGAAGCCAAAAAAGGGAAGTCAAGGAAAACAAGAGAAGTAATCCTGCAAGAGAATATAATATGTTCACAGTAGATTTAAAGTAAACAAAACAACAACAAAAAGAGACATCAGTCATCCAAATCATATTCCCTAAAGTTTAATTCTCTTAAAAAAACTTTGTTGAGAAAAGATAACCACATTGCCGGGTGTGGTGGCATATGCCTGTAATCCCAGCACTTGGGAGGCTGAGGCAGGAGGATTGTTGTGAGTTCGAGACTAGCCTGAGCTACAAAGTGAGCTTAAGGCCAGTCTGAACTGCATAGTGAGACCCTGTCTCAAAAAGACAAAAAAAAAAAAAAAAAAAAAAGCTAACCACACTGACCTGAAAACTGAGGCTGAGGTGGAAAGTCTGATTCGAGAGCTCCCAATCTTCCCAAAGTGAGAAGCTATTTCATTATTCTAATCAAGTTTAGAGTGAATCTGTCTGTTTTTGACATTAAGCTTTGTTCTCCAGTAATCAATGATATATAAGCCATGGTCAATTCAGGTACTGTGACTGTTTTAAACTTTTCTTAGTAGTATTTCACACAATTATAGATCACACATTCCTAAAATGCTAGAAGTTAATTAGAATTTCTGGGTAGTTTAAGCTAAATATCTCTACAAGTCAGTAAATTTACAGGCCCAGATAAAGTAGCTTGATTTTGAAGCTATTTGGCATCCCTGAAATGCAGGCATGATTTGCAGAATTTATTTAAAACAATAAAAATTATCTCATATCTGCTCCAATGGTTTTGTGGATACTAATTTGATCTTAGCTTTAATCAGGAAAGAATCACAGTACCTCCAAAGGAAACAGATATTCATTCTAGTGAATATTCTATAAGTCAACTCTGTTGAAAGATTACTAAACTGTAGATTTGACATAATGATTCTCTATTTTAGTGTCAACTTAAGAAAATTAGTGGAATCTCTGTCATATTGTGAGATATTTAAACTTTTTTCTTTAAATAATATTTGGATTCTTAATATCAAACTAGTGAGCTGTATTACATTTTTTACCTATTTCTCTCAAAGTACTAGTCTTCATTATAAAGCCAAAATAATTTTAGTTACCAAATCATATCCAAACAAACATGTGTTCCCAAAGATCCCAAATATTCACTTGTGAGAACAGACAACCAGAATTACTTTTTGGTGACGAAGAGAATAAAGTAAAACCAGTACAAACATTGGTTTCTTGTTTGAACTCATTTTGTCCTGTCACTGTTGAACTTCATTCTCACTTTGTAATCTTTCAGCCTTTTCAATCTCCAGCTAACTTTCAGAAGTTCAGCCTTGCTAATACCATCCCATTTGCTCAAAAATTCACACCAAATTTCAAATATCCTTCTTGATCAGATCTATCTTTCTGTGCATAATTATCCAAATGGGCCAAACAACAGTCTGATGCACAAACACTTTTGCATTTGTGTGCTAGTTCTCAGCCTGGTGTCCTTTGCCCTTTTCTTCTTATGTCTACATTTTACCCATGTATCATCTTTCACACTCTGGCTCAGAGTATTGTCGTTTTGCCATATTCCCCGATTACTCATTGCTTCTTCCTTATATATGGCATTTTATGTTCTCAGATACAATTTTTTGTAGAATCTACAACTTTATCTTATCTCCCCTTTAAGAATACAATATCCTGAGCTAGGCATGCTGTTTTATGTCTCCAATCTCACAACTAGGGAGGCTGAGACAAGACTGCTGCAAATTCAAGGCCAGCCTGACTACACAGTGAATTCAAGACCAGCCTGAACTATAGCAAGACCCTGTCTCAAACGACAAGATACAAGGCTCTTAATTTCAAGACTTGTGTATAATTCCCATTTGTATAAATACACTCATATAATGGATGAATCCATTAGTTTTCCATGAAAAAATGTTTAAATAAATCTTTACTAGGGAATACATATAAAGCAGGTGGAGAAAATTAGAAATTTGTCTACCATTTTTTATTTCTATAATGTCACACAAAATTTTGGGTTTTTTAAACAATAGTATTCAAAGTGAATGTTTCCTAATTTAAGCTTAATGTCCTTATTTTGTTGATATCACAATACCCCGACAAAAGTATCAATCTCCATTCACATTTTACAACCATGGAAACAGCACTGCCACCAGAGGGCAGCAAAGCAGGAGCCTCGTGGTCCAGACACACACACACACACACACACACACACACACACACACACACAGCAAAAACCAAATACACACACAGCAAACACACACACACACACACATGGCAAAAACCACACACACAGAGCAAAAACCAAACACACACACACACACACACACACACACACACACACACACAGAGCAAAAACCAAATACACAGCAAAAAGCAAAGCGGGAGCCTCATGGTCCAGACACACACACACACAGCAAAAACCAAATAAAAATTTTCCTCTTGTCTCATCCTAACTAACTTCCCTCAAAAGCCTTTCAACACTTCCGTGGAGATCTTGAATGAAAAGCCAAAGAAACACAGCAAAAAAGAAATCTACCTTTCTAAGGCCTGACCTCCACTATGCTTCCCCTCTGGATTTGTCCAACCTCAGAATTCTGCCCCCCAAGTCTGAGTGATGGTGGACACATTCCCTTCCTGTCACTAAGGAACTAACTGCATAAATGAGAGACTGGAAAAACCAAATGTAAGATGAGCAGTACAGTAGAACTACAGAGAGCCCACTATTCACTGATACTGAGGAGCAGTGAGGCTGGATATGTTTCATAACTCTTTCTTCTCTGTAAGATTACTTGGTTTAGGAAAGCTAAGAATGAAAGCAAAAGCAACATCTAAGATTAATGATGGGACCCTTTCCAGATCCAGATTTATGTTTTTTTTGTTTGCTTTCATGGTACTGGTGCTGAACCTTTGCAATGAGCTACATCTCCCTCTACAAAGTAAATAAAGTACTTCAAATACAGTATGTTCAGAACCAAATTTGTTATTCATCAGAGACTCTCTAAAGCTGCTTCTCACCCTCTTCTTTAGTACCTCTCTTTTATAGTACCATCTTTACCAAACCAGCACATCTGGTCTCCATCTTAAAATACCATTTTCTCCTTCCTCACACTACATCTCAAGACACAATGGGGGCAAAATGGATTCTAAAGTTAGATCTGAGTACAAATGCTACCAACACTACTATCTGGCTGCTGTCTCTGGGCCAGGACATGAACCTTCTGGGATCCTGATCCTGTTTCTAGAACAAGGCTAACGCCATCTGCAAACTGTAACAAAACTTGATAACACATGTGCCACAGCAAGGCCAGGCAAACTTAGAAGACTGGAAAATTTGACTGTGACTATTATACTATTTCTAGAAACTTTTTTAGTGTGTGTGTTTTAGGGAAGGATCTACAGGGTGTTCAGGGTCTCACTACAGATCAGACTCACAGTGATCCACTGTTTATAGTCTCCCAAGAGCTGGCATTACAGGCGCGTCCCACCATGCCCAGTCTCAACCACAGTCTCAGTGTGCCCTGGGGATGGGGCCAGCGTGGCAGGCCCAGGGATCAAATTGCTAGCCTCTGTGCTTGCTTACAGGTGCTTTAATCCACTGAGGTATTTGCTCAGCCCCTATTTCTAGAAACTTTTAAAAGCCAATTAATTCCAAACTAACCATAAAGAAATTAAATAATACTGACAATAAAAGATTACATTACAGGATATGTTGGACTAAATTATCATTAATAAATGGCATTCTAATGTTCATTATAAAACTCTGATAAAGATTTCAAACATTGGCTACATTCTTATTCCTAATAGAGAAAATATATACATATAACAAAAGCAGTCTTTTAGTCTAAGTATAATACTTTGAGACTCTCCCTCTGAAAAGACATATTTAATCTTGGCTGAATAGAACAGAAGCAGAATAATCTTCTTACTGGCTATGCATATCACTTTCTTTTGAAATAGTTGATTTGGAGGATTCCTATTTTCAAATGGTTTGAACTTTTTACAGATTGTGCAAATATACCTTCGGTAATTACCATAAGGATTGACAATGAAGTTATAATAATTATCTACAAAAACCTAAAAATGTACTTGGGAAACAAAGAAAAAAATATCTGCCTGGATAATGTACTTATTTAAAATTAAAGTCAATTTCTTTTGAGAAATGGAAAGATAAAATGTAACAAGACCATTATTTTGGTTCTTTCTCAAAAATGTTACAATATGTGGTTTGTTTTTTGAAATCTCAAATATAACCTACTGCAATTAGCACCTCCTATCCTTTCTTTTTTTCTTTTTTTTTGGCGGAACTGGGGATTAGACTCAGGCCCTTGAGCTTGCCAGGGAAGCGCTTATTCTACTGAGCCATTTTCCCAGCCCTAGCACCTCCTTTCCTTTCCAAGATAACTGCAAACCACACTAAAAACAAAATAAAGAAAAACGTTCCTACTGCTCACCTTTTTCATAAAAAACAGAAATACCACTCATATGCACAGCATCTTGTAAAGGTCAAAATGACTAACTCTAAAAAAAAGTTGTTTTTCCTTAATTAAAAAAAGGGGGGGGGGAACAATTGGAGGCCTTGGAGGTGAGTGTAGGATACTTGGTTCTGGAAAAAAAAAAAAACAGGGGCTTAGTAATTTTCACATCCAGTTCTGGAGACTTATGTTAGGTGCCTTGGTCGCTGTGGCCCAACCAAGTTAATCAGAGATAATTTCTGGTTTAGGGTCCATTTTTTTATGCTGAGTTTCAGCAAAGACTGTTCAATGAAAAGTGACAATAACTTAAAAAATTCTGAAAATCACTAAAAGGGATTAAGCAATAATAACAATGGTCAATATTGACATTAACACTTCATAAACTAAAAACATAAACAACAATTTTGAATATAGAAAAAATGGTTTTAAACAGTAATAGAACATTAAGAAACAGTTAAGACTCAGCTTTAGTTGCTTTTCTTTTGTGAATAAGTGTGGTCTTCCAGTGCTAATTAGTTTTATCAGGCTATTGTTGGTTTACAAAAGGAACACACAGTTAAGCCTCCTCAACTTGGCTTTGGCAAAAAGAACAGGGTATTGGCTGAGAACTCAAAGCACACAGCTTTGGTACTTAAATACAAGACTACTGGGTATGCTTATTTAAATGAATGGGAGAGGGCCCACTTAATACTAAGATGGGAAACATATCTTAGTTTGAGAATCTGTACTAGAAATAGTCCTTCCCAAGGACATTTTCCCTGTTCATAACAACTACCCCCCTGCTATTCTTCCATATCTAGGTCAATTAATGCCAACAAACAATGAGAAATTGGAGTTTAACAAATCAATATATGAAAACAGTAACTTCTTAAATAAATGAGAATTTTAAAAAATGGATTATTTTAATGTTTTGTTTTGTCTGGTGAAGAAACTACAGATCCAGAGCTTATTTGCCAATGTCTTGGTTCACAGGACAGAAACAACTACCACTGACTAAGCTCTCCTACCATTCCCTGTCCTTTAGTCCATGATATTACTCTTGGAATTATGACAAAAAAAAAAAAAAATCAAAGCCACCTATGAAAAATCCTATAGATTTTTTTACATGAAAATGTTCAGTTAGTGAAAGTATTAAATATTTTTCTACTCATCAAACTTTCTATAATGTATTCATATAGGGCCTACAGGGTTTCATTACACAGACTGGATTTGTGTGATCTTTCCTGTTTTTCAGCCTCCCAAGCGCTGAGATTACAAGCTTGTGCCACCAGGCTCAGTTTCGATCTCCTTCTCATTGCACCTTGGGGGCAGGGCTGGCTGGCAGGTCGGTGGTTGAACCTCCTACTCCTTAAGCAGGCACTTTAATCTGCTAAACTATCTGGTCAGCCCTTGTGGAACATTATTTTTAATGCTTATTACTTTATAAAAGAATAGAAATGAGTCTCTCCATATTGACTAGTTGGCAAAGGAGCAAGAGAAGGGTAAAAAAACATTATTAGCATTATGGTTTGAAAGCAGCAAATCACATGAATACTCAGATAAGAACAATCCTTTCATTTGGTTAAAAACTAAGGTAATAGTTTGGATACATTAATATTTACTTAATATCACTGGATATTCTTCAGCAGGCTCAGAAATAAAAATAGCAGCTGTATGTCCCAAACATAGGGAAGATAAATGATGCTGTACATAAATGCCTGTGACACTGACCTAATTAATAACATATTACACCCATGATGAGTCTTGTTTCTTCTCAGCATTAATAAAAACAACGGTACATCCCGAACAGAGTGCTGGTGGGGTACTGACACCCATAAAAGAGGCACAGAGCCCTATCAAGAAGGGACCCACACATGAGATGGTGCAGACTTTCCTATTCAGTGTTGCTCTCTGCACTTGGAGACAAACCAGAATAATTTCAATTAATAAGTCATTTATTTCCTCAAAATAGATAAAATATGAAAATGAGGTCAAAGTTACTATAGATGCTGATTTCTTCAAAAGAAGATCTAATATAAACATGCACAGCTAAAACAACCTAGGTTTCTGCAAGATTTCAAAATGTCTTCTTGCTCTAAAATTCACATTTGAAACACACTGACACACCAGCTAGATGCTTCAACCTATTTGTTTGCAGTGTTGGTTACTGTGCACGCTAGGCAAGTGCTCTGCCACTGAGCTATTACCCAGCCCTCAATCCTTTTTAGGAAAGATATAAACAGAAGGTCACATATTTATAATAGGTTCTGAAATAATATACATTCAAGAAAATAAATGTTTCTCTAATAATAACTCTTTCCTATTAAACTATATAATTTTGTTCAGATACATTTATATCATTACAATCATTACTAAATATACAACATATACAAAATAACCATATTTGTTTTAATATACAATAATTTTAAATTATAAAACCTATCTCTTCAAAGAAATACATTGGTGTATTTCTTTTCCTATTTCTTAAACTAAGACAAAACTGACCTAATCCCTGACACATAATTTTTAAATCTTGAGGTTAAGTCAATTTTTTGCACACATCTTTCTAAGCTATCCATGGTATGAGAAGAGACACCATTTGTGGTACACACTCCCCTAGAGCACTCTGTAAATTTTCAAACAGCTTTTACCTGAAGTTCAAGAAGTCAGTAGTAGCTTAGAAAATATGTTTCCTCATAAAAAGTAAAACACTGTTAAAAATATGTTGTTACTCTGGTACAATCCATCCTCTCTGGGCCTTTTCCAGCAACACTCAAGTTTCTAGAGCAGGAAGAACTACACTAAACAACTTCAACTGTGTGGACTGGCAGATAACCAGACTAAACTCATGGGATTATCCTGGACTACACAATCATCAACAAACTGAAATTCTCACTTTTGCAGAAAATAAAGGAAATTCAAGATTATTTCAAATAAATATATGATGTAAATGCTGACAAGACTGGCTTTAGTATACACAGAGCACTTCAGTTCAACACAGGGGGCAAGATGCTTACCTGCTTCCTGTGAATTCAGGACTTCTAAGGCATGCATCATGGCACTTGCAAAGACATTGGCATCTTCCTTGCTGCCAAAGTTGAGGCCATACACCTGTCTAGCGTCTCGCCACTGATGGAAAGTCTGTGTAGCTTGATTATACTTCAACCCTTTAGGAATGGCACAATTTATCACGACCTAAAAGACAATAATTCTTTATAAAGTCAAGCTAACACCTTGCAAAAATCAAGGAACAACTAAGATAGTATTTCAAAAAGCTGTCCACCTGACCCAATGCCTTCTTCTACAGCCACAGCTTACCTCTGATTTTATTTCATACTTCAAATGACTTGTTTTGTCCCACTGGTCCATAATATGTCTAACTTCTTGCCAGTACCATAGTGTCCTTAATGACCATAGCTTTATACTGTCACAAGAGCCTCTAGATATTTTGTTCCTTAATGCTGCTTTTGATATTCTCAGCCAAGCTACCATTTATATGCTGGTTATCAATCTCCATCAAATTATTTTTAGAATTTTGATTAAGGCTACATTAAACCTATCCTACCAATTAATTTGGGAAGAATTGGTATCATAAAATTATCTGTTAATATGTGAATATCATGTATCACCTTTCATTTAGACTGACTTTTAATACTTGATACCTTTCTATATGGCAGTCTTAAATATTTTCATTAGATTTGTTGGATATTTGATGAATTTTTGTTCTCCTGTCAGTAGTAATATTTAAAATTTGTCACCTTGTATTATGAAAACTATTGATTTTTGTATAATGAC
>PVKA01007678.1:43060-56459 GCA_004027165.1 Ctenomys sociabilis
TTTCTTTCTTTCTTTCTTTCTTTCTTTCTTTCTTTCTTTCTTTCTTTCTTTCTTTCTTTCTTTCTTTCTTTCTTTCTTTCTTTCTTTCTTTCTTTTTACCTTCATTATACTGACTAGGAATTACAATCCAATGCTGAAACAATGTGATACCAAGTATCCTTCTCTCGTACCTGATACTATGAAGGAAAGTTTTCTGATTTTACCTTTACTTTTTTTTTAATTTTTTTTGGGGGGAGGTTATTATGATCCTAGACACGATCTTACCTGAGCTGTTTTGCATATTCTCCACCAGTGTGTGGAAGCATGCTGTCACTCAAAGACCTTTATATTTTATTAAATTAACCTGCAACTTTCTCTCTGTTATAGTCATGAAAGTTTCAGTATCAAAGTTATGCTGAGCTCAAAGTAAAATGAAAACTGATCCTTTTCTTGATCATTTCTGGAAAAGTTTTGCAATATTGATATCGTTTCACTAAAGTTCAAACACATTAAATGGCAAAGATACATACAAACAATACAGTCACCTGAACCCAAAGTTATTTTCTTTTGAGAATTTTTAACTATGGTCTTTATTTCTTTAAAAATAGTAAGACTGCCCAGATTCCCTGTTGATACTGGAGATCAAGCTCAGGACCTTGTGCTTGTCAGGCAGGCACTTAAGCCTCTGAGCTATCTCCCTGGCTTACATTTTCTGTTTTTTTTTCTGATGACTTTTGTTAAGTTTTATTTACCAGGATTGTATAGACTTTACCCAAGTTTTCAAATCTAGTGGAAGTTTTCAAAACTAGTGCTCTAAACCAGCTCAGGACACCCCAGCTCACTGCTACCTGCAGCATCTGTGCTGGTGTCCTCTTCTCACGGCATTACTTGATTCTCTCTCTCAATCAGACCCCCACAGACTGTTAAACAGATCCTCCCCTTGGGCTGCTTTCCACTCAATTTATTTCAGCGCTTAGCTGTGCTACTATCCTCATTCTATTCTGCTTGGCTTTAATGGCCTATTCTTTAATTTCATGAATCAATCCTTTCACTTACCTAACCTTTGAAAGGAAACAACACTGTACATAATCATTCATCCATCCATCCATCCATCCATCCATCCATCCATCCATCCATCCATCCATCCATCCTGTTTTCAGCCTCCCTTGCATTGGCGTGAGTCACCACCCCTGGACTCCATGGCCAGTTAAATGCACCCAGGGGCAAGACCAGCATGGCATGAAGTTCAGGATAATCCTTTAAAGGGAAAAATACCCATTTTCACTTAATGATAACTACTGTTAAGTCCCAACTTATGGACATTTACGTTTTCAACTTTTGACAGATCCAAATATACCTTGCTTATAAATATTGGTAGATTTGAACAAACTGTAGAAGTAGTTCACACTGTCACACCTGTGCTGCTCTGCTTATTGTACAGTGTGATAGTGTATAGCATTACGGTACAGTTGGAAAATTACTGTTTTGTGGTTTTGATGCTTTATATTGTATACTTGTGTCAAAAGTGTGTAAGACTCTGTCAGACTTATGAACACATTCAACTTGCCAACATTTTCTTAGAACAGAACTACACTATGGGAAATCCATGAAGTACACTATTAGGCCTGGACCTGAGCACCACCCAAGCTCAAGCTACAGATCAGAGGGCCCCAGCCAACCGGCACCACAACAGCTCATGCAGCATAGTATGTTCTGGAGGTGTGTTCTCTTCCTTATGAATAGACTCAATAACAAGCATGTCTATGAAGCCAGCCGTGATCATTTTCCCTATCTACTCAACAAATATTCTTTTATGCCATATTGTGCTACAATTTACATTTATCACAACTGTATTAATAGTTTTTCTTTGCTTATCCACATTTTTTGACTGCATCGTCCCTTCAAAGTCACAAACTTAATGTACTTAAGCACAGTTTAGAGCATCATAAACAATTAGTGTACCAGGTGTAGAAGCACACAGCTGTAATCCCAGCACTCAGGAGGCTGAGGCAGAAAGATTACTGAGTATGAAGCTAGCCTGGGCTACATAATAAGTTACAGAATAGCATCAATTGCATAGTTAGACCCTGTCTCAAATAACCAAACATAAAAATAAAATGTTATTCAGGAAAATGGAGTAATTTACACATACTCAATTATATAAAGAATGGTGAATGATTTATTTAAGTAAAAATTTAATGTTTAACAAACTATAACAACATATTTCCACTTGGGAAAGATTACCAATAAGAGATACAAGAAATATAGTCTAGAATGAGAAAACCCCAATTACTACTAGATCATAGATACATTACCATTTAAGTAATATCATTAGAAAATTATACTTTCCAGTTGTTTATTGCTAGTTATTAAAAATATTACTGATTTTAAAATATTAATATTGTATCTAACAACCCTCCTGAATAATCTTTTAGTAATAGCCTCTCTGCAGATACTGTTGGGATTTTTTTTTAATGTAAACACTTTTATCATTGGTGAATGAAGCCAGCTGCTGCCTCCTTGTCAGCTTTAAAGCTTCTGTTTCTTCTTTGTACGCAGGTTAGCTATAATGTTCTCTGCAACAACAAATGGAGGTGGTTAAAACTGAAACCTTAAACCGATTCACAGGTTTCACAGAAATGTTCTCAATACTATACACTCTAGTATGGTTTAAGTAAGCTTATTTCACCTTATCACTAGAAGAAAATATGTTTCTATATCCAACATGCTGGTAATTACATACTGATTTGAATTTTATAACTTTTTTCCCTCACTTCTTACAGATTTTGTCCTAGTAAATTACATCAAACAGCTGGGCATGGTGACACGGACCTGTAATCCCAGCACTTGGGAGGCTGAGGCAGGATTGTTGTGAGTTCGAGACCAGCCTGAGCTGCAAAGTGAGCTTAAGGCAGCCTGAACTGCATAATGAGACCCTGTCTCAAAAACACCAAAAAAAAAAAAAAATTACATCAAACAGCTGCATTTGGTCTGTGAATTTTATTTTTTTGTGTATGTGAATTTTATTGAGGAATGCGTCTATGTATGTGACACTGGTTTATCATTTTCCTGTCTCAAAACTGCTCTTTTTTAGATAACAGAACTATACTGGCCCTATAGAACACCACATTCAGTGATGATTGGCCAGGCAGCATCGTGGGTGCTTGAGAATCCCCTCCATCTTTTTTTTTAAGGGCGGATCAGTAATTATTTATTTTACCAATTAGTAGGTTTATTGTATTTTTCTACTTTTCTGTACAGAAATGGGTTTGTTTTTCCACTTTTGTCAGTTTTTAAAAATTCTATTTTCCTACAAAATGGATCATTTATTGGCATAAAGTCTCAGTTACAATTTTTCATTTCCTTCCTGTAACTAGTGAGCTTTTTTCATTCTTAATATGATCTACTTTTAGCTTCTTTTTTTGATTCTGCTAGTCTATCTTGTTTCTCTTTCCAATAATGTGTTTTTCTGCTAATTAGTTCTACTTATTTTTATGTAGTAAATCCCTTTTCGATATGGTTTTCTTTCTTTGGGTTAAGCTCCCTACCAACACGACAAGGTATGTGTTGTCAAGACCTGGCCATCCTAGAACAGTTTAGATATGTAGTATCTTATTATTCCAGTCTAAGTATTTTCTTATTATCTAGTTATAAGACCAATTTTGAATTTCCAAAGATTTTATGCAAAAAAAAAACCAAACAACAAGCCCTAAGTCATAGGAGTTGTAACTTTCTTACGACTTGCTGTTGCAGTGGGGCCCTAAGGGCCCACTTTCCCTAACAGCTTAGCTGGGCCGTAGAGAGCACTTACTGTACTCTTCCTGCATGAGGGGCATGACAATGGTAATATGACTGGAAACTGCACCTTACAAGTATTTTTAAGTCTACAGCTCATGAAAGTTCTTGTCGTTGTCACTATATAGTTAAAACTAGCAAAACCCCATCTGCCTTTTCCTTTGTCTACTGATCCCGATCTTTAATGGAGTAAGAAATCTACTAGCAGACAAATACACAATTTTCTAAGTAGCATTTAATATTGTCCAAAATTTACTTTTTAATTTTTATTACTAGTTTGTTTGTGCGACCATTACACTCATCTTGGAGAATAGATTATCACACATTAACCATTTATTCTTTTTTCAGTTTTTACCTTGTACATGTTTGTAGTACATAATGATCATATTCTTTATGTGGCACTATACATGTACATAACAGATCTCAATTCTTTTCCCATCCCATTTCCATTGGAAAAAGATCTATCTCCCTACTTCCTATTATCCCTATTATCCTTTATTTTTTACATTACAGTTGCTTAAAAAAAATCAGAAGATATAATGGAGATGCACATAGAAAACCACATCTATATTTTTTTACAATTATTCTAAATCTTCAAATTCAGGCTTCATAAAAAATACAAAGGGTGGAGGGGTAAAGCTACATTTACTTTTTCCCAGAGGAATTATTTTTATCAGCGTTTGGAAGCACTGTTTTGTGGTTGTTGTTTTTTTGTTTTTGTTTTTGTTTTGTTTTTTTGCGGAACTGGGAATTGAACTCAGATCCTTGCACTTGGCAGGGAAGCACTTATTCCACTGAGCCATCTCCCCGGCCCCACTATTTTATTTCACTGATTATACTACGTCCTTTGGTGATACGTAATCACATTCCAACAGTAATTTGACTAGCCCTTACCTGGTGGTCCTGGATCTTCCTGCCCACCACTCTGAATGTGTTGTTGCCTGTGTGGTGATAGATATGGACTCTGCTGAACCCTGTGGAGCCCCCAGCTGGCACCCACTTCTTGTTGGCATCATCATAAACCATTACAGCAGCTCTCGCCTGACAGATACTCTGTTCACTGCCAAAAAAAAAAAGCAATGTTCAGACTTATAAGAAGAGTATCCCACAGAGGCCAGTGTTAGTCAAACTGACAGTAAAGCAAACAATTGTGCTGCACTGGGTGCTGTCCACAGTGAGCAGACAGAGGCTTACCTTGCAGGAGAGCCTGCTGAGGAAAGCAGAGACACAAAGAGTGACAAAGGACAAATGGAACACAGAAGCACCCAAACAGGTCACACAAGAGCCATTCTTTTCTAAATGTGACCATCTATTTCCTTCATTAACTAAGACAATTACAAATACAAATCAAGCATCACTTATTTAACAGTGTATACATGCTTGTTACAGATTGGTGACCTGTCTGTGATTACCATGTCTTTTATCTTTGGGCTTACTTCATAGCCTAACACATTCCAGTAAGTGCCTTTGGCCTGAGACATGGAGCTATTATTACTCATAATCAATGGATGGAAGTGTGAGTAAATCTCAGTTCCCCAAGCAAGTTCACAACCTACATCACAACTCTACTGAAAGTGCAAAAAAGTAAAATGAGACGACTTAGAAGGATCCTGCTAAATTGAAAATTCTTCCAAAGACAAATATTAAAGAGGAAAAGATCAAGTCTGTGATAGTTTTTAAGTCTTTGCTGCATTTATTTCAGTTATTTGTTCCTAAACCAGACTAAGATACACAAATAAAGAAAATGTAAAGACAAAGTCAATTTTATATTTAGCACTTTTCAAATAACTATAATAATCTGGAAAGAAAACAGTGATCCAAATTTTACCTTAATCCATCCTATATTTACTTATTTTTGTGGTACTAGAGACTGAACCCTGGGTTCTACATCGCGACCGTGGGCTTTTTTCACTTTCTTTTTCCTTTTAATTAGCAAAACTTACTGTTTGTAATGTCTTCATTCTACCTTTTCCAGGCCTGGTCATTTTCAAGGTTTTTGCCTTCTCATGGGCCCTCCACTTTCTGCACCCCCCTGACTCTTTAAGGAGCCAATAAATACAGGTAGTCCAGAGAAGTCTTGGTCTTAGCTCCAAGAGAGTTCTGACCTTCCTGGACCTCCAAATCACATTCCATTGTCTCTTTAATGTAAGCCCACACATTCATTTCAGAAGATTATAAGCTTGATCAGCTCCCAATAAGAACTATTTACAGTATGAGTTAATTATACAATATGTAGAAAGCATGGCAGAAATAATTTGTTCTGATTAAAAAAAAAAAAAAATGAGATTTTTCTCCAGATTTTAGCCAGGAAAATTGAATAGGAAAATCTATTGAAAGAAACTTGGAGAGTAAAGCTGTTGATTTCAGATTTTTTGCTTGACTAAGACTAAAGTGCTGGCATTCCCAACAAGGCTCAACTTGTCCTTTTTATTAGTAGTACTGATAACAAACATCTAGCTGATGAGATCGGATGCATTCAGGGTGATATGGCCATAGACACAAACTTCTAACTGAAGAAAGTGCTTCCTTGATGTCATTACAAAGCACAACTAAATCTCGATTTGCATTAAGCAGTAAAAATTACATTAAAGCAACTTTATCCTTTGTCAATATACCTGCTATAGTTACTGATGGTGGAGCCCGAGTAATAGCTGGCTAAGGACTGAGGCTGGGCATGGTGGCATCCTGACTCATTACCAAATCCTAGTACTCTTAGAGACTGAGACACGAAGACTGCAAATTTGAGCCCAGCCTGGGCAATGCAGCAACTCTTAAGTGTTATGGTTTAGGCCTCAAATGTCTCCCTAAAGTCTCATATACTCAGAGAATGACTGGACCATGGCAGTGTTATACTGAATGTGCTAATCAGAAATGGGGCCTGGTAAGACATGGGTTGTAGGGAGCATGGCCTGAAGGATGGTGTATCTTACCATCCTCCCTCTGCTCCATTTCATTTTGAGGTGAGAGCAGTTTTCCCCCAGCATGGATTAAAAACCATGAGCCAAAATAAACCTCTCTTAAGTTGCAAGGATCAATTACTGTGTGCAATAACAGGAAAACAGACTAATATGCTGTCTCAAAATAAAAAAGAAAGCTAGGGATGTAGCTCATTGCTAAAGTCCTGGGTTCTACCCCAGCACTAGCACCAGCACAGTAACATGAATTGTTTTGTCATGAAAGCTGTGAACTTCCTACGGGCAAAGTCCTGACTCATTACCAAATCCAGGAGTTTGCCACAAGTACGAATGCTGGATCTGGTAACATTGTTTTTTTAAAAGTAGATAAATCAGGGTGAGTGTTATGAAAACACATGCAGCTCAAGATAATTCCTCTTCATTTAATGTAGCCAGGACTGGTCAACAGGTTGTATGGTGGTATAAATTTCCCTAGAAAAGCAATAGCCATTGTAACAAAAACATCTCCAAATAAACACATTCAAGAAGCCAAGAAAGGTTTTTAAAAAATGGAGGAAAAGTGAGTATTTTCTCACAAAGCTGAAACTAAATTTTCAACATGAGATGTTAAGGATAAAAATTGAATGCTAAAGCCAAAAAGCATTCAGAGAAGCCAAAAATAAAATAGAGGAAAGATCAGCTATGGGTAAAAGTTCAGGTATTATTGGAGAAGCAGTAATAGCTATGTGGGTCCATGGTAAATTCTGAAAGAACAGGGTAAGTCCAAGTAAGTCTGCATTCCTAAAAGACACACACAGAAGCCATAGGAAACTCCAATCAGGAACAGATGGCACTATCCCTGAAGCTTAGTAACAAATGTCTTTTCACAGCAGTTGAGAACCTCTCTTCAAGGCACACATGCTATGGTACAACAAAAAAACAAAAAATGAAGGCTGGAACATGTCTACGATACCAGTACAGTACACTGTAGAAAACTAAGGCAAGATGGTCACAAGTCAAGTCAAGCCTGGCCAACTTAAGTTGTGAAACACTCTCTTAAAATTAGGAGTGGGGATTCTCAGTCATGTTTCCTAGCTTTTCTCCTGGCCCTCTCTTCATTATTTAATTCTTAAGTTTTTACTTTCCATTTAATTGTGTTATAACTTCCTATTTTTATTTCTTCCTTTGAGTTCTTACACTAGGAAGACTACATGATATTTACACATGTGGGTCTGGTTTATTTCACTTACAAGTATATCTTCAAGTGCTATCCACTTACATATGAAGGCTTTGAGTTTATTATCCTTTTAGCTGAGTATGGAATACCATCTCTGACAAAACTAAACAAAAAAAGGGGGATATAAATGAAGGACCATTTTGCACACACAAAATAGGATGGATATACAGCTACTTTCTTTTAATTCAGTGAGAAGAAAGATTGGTACTAATAGTGTTTGGACAGGATATGACGTCTGCATCTTGTACTATGAATAACTATTATGAAGACAACAATATGCAATGTATTAATTATTTGTAACTTTCCTACTAACCTGGTTTGACACTATCTCCTTGCTTTTCGTTTCTCAATAAAATTAATAAAAAATAATAATTTTATGAGATCTTCAAAAATAGTAACAATCATCCAAATTCCCACCAACAGAATTAAAATGTATGACACTAAAAAAAAAAATTAAGAGTGGGAACAGCAACTTGATCTTTATCTTGGGTTCCAGTAATAAAGTTCCTAAAAGCCCCTGCCTCTCCAGAATAATTAGGTCTCTGGTCTGCTTCAGAGATAAGCCTTGGCTGAAGGTCTTCCTGGTAGTTTCAGGATGGGGCTTGGTCACATTCAGCCACCATATCTTTGACAAACAAGCCAAACACATTCACTGGAAGAATGGTAAGTCTCTATTATAATTGGAGCTGGAAAAATTGGCTTTCCATATGCTGAAAACTAAAACTAGACCCATGTCTATCATCATGCAGTGAGCTAAAGTCAAAATGGATCCAAATATTAAAACAAAAACACTAAACCTACTGGAAGAGAAAATAGGTAGTAATTTTCAAGGCATAGGTGTAGAGAGACTTCATGAATAAAACATGAAGAATACTACAAAGAATCAACAAATGAGAGCTCACTCTACTAAAAAGCTTTTGCACAACAAAAGAAATCACCAACTGAGTGAAAAAACCTCATAATGGGAAAAATTATAGCCAGTTGTCTCTTAAACAAAGGACCTCCATCTAAAACATGTAAAAATTTTTAAAAAATCAGGCGCCTCAAATTCAAAGACCCAATCCAAAATCGGGCATTTGAGATGAATATACACTTTTTAAATGAAAAAATACAAACAACAAATAAATACATAAAAAGTTATTCAACATCATTGGTCATTCAAGAGATGCAAATTAAAACACTGAGCATGCTGCACCAACCCCGCCCCTGGGTACACTGAGTGGGCCACTGAGCCGGGGTGTGGTGGTACATGCCTGTAGTCCCAGCTCTGGGGAGGCTGAAAACAGGAGGATCACTCTGAGTCCAGCTACACAGTGAGACTCTGTACCAAATACATAAATTAAAAAAAAAAGTCATAAAACACTGAGATTACATCTGACTCCAGAAAAAATAGCTACCATACAGAAATCAACCAATGCTGGTGGGGCTGTGGGAAGAAAAAGGAACCCTTCTCCACTATTGGTGAGAATACAGACTGATGCAATCACTGTGGAAATTCCTTTCAAAAAGTAGCATTTGAGCCAGGAACATAGCTCAGTAGCCCAGCACCAGTCTGGCAAATACAAGGTTCTGAGTTCAATTCCCATACAAAAACACCCCTAGGATTAGAGGTTCCACTCTTCCCAGCTATTTCCCTTCTGTACATCTATCCAGAAGCATTTTAAACACACCACAGTGATTTACGTGCACTTATGTTTATAAATAGCTACATCTTGGAAACCACTCAGATACCCATTAACCAAGGAATAGATTATAAAAAAAAAAAAAAAGATGAGGTTTTCTATATAATGGAGTACTACTCAGCCATAAAAGATGCAACTTGAGAACATACTCCTAAGAGAAATAACTCAGATTCATATGTATAAACAAACTCACTAGTGTGAGAGATGAGCAAATAAATAAGATACAAAAGGTACAACAGAGGGCTGGAGACATAGCTCAGTGGTCTAAGCACCTGCCTCTCAAGCATATAATACATGAATGGCAACGGAATACCCATCTCTAACCAAATTGAACAAAATGGGGATATAAATGAAGGCCCATTTTGTAGTGAAAAAAAATACATATATATAAATATATATATATATAAATTAGCTATGATATACAGCTACTTTCTCTTAGTTCCGTGAGAAGATTTATACTAATAGTGTTTAGACAATGTATCATGTCTGCATCTTCTACTATGAAGACAACAATATGCAATGTATTAATTATTTGTAACTACCCCACTAACCTGTTTTGAAATTGTCTCACTGCTATTCCTTTATCAATAAAATTAATTTTTAAAAAAAGCATAGGCAAAATACCAAATGATTTCTACACAATTCTCTATGCTGATTGTGGATTCTCATTTTTTCATAAAATAAGGCACAGGGAGACCAGAGATGGATAATCTAAAAGAAAAGTTTAGGGCCAGCCCAATAGCTCAACAGACTAAAGTGCCTGCTTTAGGCAGAGTGCAGCAGCCAGGGTTTGCTCCCTGATGTGCCATGCTGGACCAGCCCCTAGGGCATGCTGAGACAGTGTTTGAGACTGGGAATGGTGGTGCATGCCTATAATCTAAGTGCTTGGGAGGCTGCAAACAGAAGAATCACTACGAGTCTGATCTACATACATAGTAAGAGCCTGACCCTGTCCTAAATCCAAAAAAGTCTAAAAACCATTGACATTGTAATTTTGTAGCATTTTCAGATAATGCATTTTTAATATTGTCAAATTTCCTGAAAAGGTATATATAACAGCAGAGAATGCAAATTCTATTATCTTAGGTACCAGTGAATGAAATGTTTCTTGATTTTTAAGCAGACTAAGGATTGCTCAGCTATTATTGTATGTTATTAATACTACAGTAAATCTACACAACAAATAGCAACCTTCTTTTAATGATATGCTTCCTAGCCTTCAGTGAACAAAGAAAGCATGAGGGAGATACTGCCTAGCACAAAGTGGGGACTCTGTATGCTTATCCAGTGCTTCACTTCTAACAAAATCCTCAAGATCTGGATCAAATGCTATTATTCCTAAAAAAAAAAAAAAAAAAAAAAAAAAACTATTATTCCTTCTATTAAGTCTTTCTGGGGTCCTCAAAGCCAGAATTAATTGCTTCCTTCTCTAAACTCTCCTAATATTCACTAATTTCTCAACAAGGACAACTCTCTACTGTCTGAACCACAGGAACAAGCTGTATTTTACTTCAAACACAGTGGGAAGCCACCGGCAGGCTTTCAGAAGAACTCACATTTTTACAAGAAACCTTTAGCTACTATGCTGAGAAGATATTCTGGAAAGTGATGTGGAAGTTAAGAATTGACACACAATGGCAGACTATAAAACAGGAGAGCTAAGCATAAGAGATATATGCTGAAAGTGCAGCATAAAGCATTTGCAGAGATAACAATGGAAGAAATGGGAATGGCTGCATCTTACTTTTTACCCACAGTCCCATTAACAAAACCAGGAGAGGCTGCTGCTTTGGGCTGAGCTCCTGCATTAGGTAACAAAACACTAGAGCAACCAAATGGAATCACTCATGCTAAATGTCTTATCGTCACACTGAGATTGTACAGAAGCAAACGGATTCTCAAGCAGAACAGAAACAGGAGATTCCAGTCCACCTCAGTCAGCGTAAAGTCCCTCTGCTTCACCCTTACAAAAAAAGTTAACTGATGTTAATCCAGTTCTCCTGATCTGTTTCTTTTTCCTCATCTTAAAAAACCTAATGTTCTGCCTCTGATCAGGAGACTTCTTCCATGGTATAGAATGAAGGCTTGCTCGAGGCACAAATTAGATAAAAGCTAATTAGAATGAAATTTGTTATGACTTTGTTTTTTGATAGTACTGGTGAACAACAAAGGAACCCCAAATCACTACTGACTGTCCCAGGACTCTCAAAGAAACGCAGGGAAAGACACAGCTGCCCCCAAAGGGCTCCTGGCTCCCTCAGAGCTCCTAGCACACTCTGCTCTTCCTGTACCAAACTCTGTGGCTCTTAAGCCATGCCACTGCTGGCTGTGCTATGACAGTACAGGGCCCTCTGGGCTTGGAGCAGTGCTGAGAAGTCACTGGCATGACCTACAAAATTGACAGGTAACTTGCAGTCAGGGTTATTACCACAGGAGATGTGAACTTTGACCTTTGGAATACGTAGTTTTGCCTGCTTGCTCAAGTAGGAGTAAGTCACTGGCTAAACTGATCAAGGAGATATCCAGAGTCAAAACCACAATTTCATTGGTAAATGTGGATCAGGCACTTGAGAGCCATGAAAATGCTTAAGACTACACAATAATAAGGATCTCAGCCTTGTGGCAGATTCTACTATGATCCTTTTTATCTGCGAGCACTAAGAAACTCATGATTAACAATCAAATGATCTGTAATTTTTCTCTGAGACAGTTATTAAATTGCCCAGGTTGACCTCAAACTCACAATTCTGCCTCAGAGTCCTGAGTAGCTCAATTATATGCATGCAAGACACAATACTTAATTTCCTTCTTTCTTATTTTTTTGGGGGGGTGGTTTTTTAAGACAGGGTCTCACTGTATAGTTCAGGCTGCCCCTCAACTATACTCTGTAACCCAGGTTGGCCTTGACCTGTTGTAATTCTCCTACCTCAGTCTCCCCAGTGCTAGGATTGCAGGAGTGCATCACCATGCCTGGCTCCTAATTTTTAAACATTTGAGTATTCTATATCCTGCCTACTAACATCTACCTTTTACAGGTTGAAGTATGCCAAAATAGTTTTAAAAGCTGAAATCCCCCCACTATGTTACGAGGAAACAAGAAGATGGTATGTGATAGGCAGTGAGGGGCCACAGAGAACACAGTCCTGCTGTCTCCTTGGTCTTGGACTACCAGCTTTCAAAACTATGAGAAAGTAAAAATTTTTAAGCCAAATAATAATGACAATATCAACAATAAAATGAAAAATTTTATAGCATGTACCAATTTAAAGATAATAAATTATTTCAATTAATCAACCATTGTCACAAGTAGATCATATTATATTGAGGACTTCCACTATGGCATACATTTATGAATATTAAATAACTGTCCTTTTTACTATTCCACTTTTTAAAAGCTTGTAAAAATCAGGTAAAAATCTCCTTGTTAATAACTTTTTGTTTCTCCAGATGACTGAGGAAAGAAAACAGCAAAATTACTGTGAATGGTGAAGTACCACCAACAAATGGCAAATACAAATTATGGTGCCAACGAAGTTATTTTCTGCAAAGCAAGAAAACCAAGTATTATGTCTTGCATGCATATAAATGAGCTACTCAGGACCCTGAGGCAGAATTGTGAGTTTGAGGTCAACCTGGGCAATTTAATAACTGTCTCAGAGAAAAATTACAGATCATTTGAATGTTAATCTTGAGTCTCTTAGAGCTCACAGATAAAAAGGATCAAAGTAGAATCTGATGGATGCAGCAGTTCCAAATATTTAGAAAGGCAAAACTTTAAGGCACAAACAGCTATTTACTGTTCACCTTTCTGA
>PVKA01007678.1:56559-76880 GCA_004027165.1 Ctenomys sociabilis
GGAAGGGAAGGGAAGGGAAGGGAAGGGAAGGGAAGAAAGAAAATACATCAGCAGAGATATAGGCTCTCCTCCAAGAGAACAAAAACTCTTATTAAAGAAATTGCTAACATTTAATACTACATAGAAATATCACTTGAAGAAAACACTCTCAGGCACATTTAGGAATAGTGCAAGAAATCTCTTAAATTAACATTTAAGGTACTATTTTGACTTTAATCTGAAATACTCGTTACTTGAATAAGCACAAAATCTTCAAAATTTAATGAATGTGACTCAATACAAAAAAACTTGCCACTCTCAACAATGCATTTAGGAAATCAAAACCAACAATGAAAGGCACAATTTCCATAATCTTAAAACCCCAAGAAAGAAGGATAAACTGAGATAGAATTTTTAAGTTTGTGAGAAGACATAAAATGAAGTCATATTGAAAAGAAGTAAAAGAAACAATGAGAAAAGAAACAACACATTAGGAAGCCAGAGAGGCTAACCTGTCTTCAGTGTATGATTCCATAAGCATACACCACGGGGTTAACACCACTTCCTATGATATAAGATTCACCAACAAAAATAAAAATACCAGATAGCTCAGCAGACTAAAACACTTGCTTAGGCAGAGTGTAGGGGCTAGGGTTCAATTCTCGGCACCACAGCCATGCTGGCCCCGTCCCTGGGGGTGCACTGAGACCTACTGAGACTGGGCATGATGGCACACACCTGTAATCCCAGTATCTGGGATGCTAAAAACAGGAGGATCACTACAAGTGTGGTCTACTTAGTGAGACCCTGTAGACCCTGTACTAAACACATTAAAAATAAATAGAATAATAAAAAACATTATATAAAAACATACTCCATAACTAGCCATAGATATTTTCCTAAGTTATAGCAGTAAGCTATGTTTCAGAACATCATTTAACAATAGGTGCAGTGGAGCTAGCTCAGTGGAATAACTGCTTGCCTGGCAAGCACAAGATCCAGAGTTGAATCCCTGGTACCTAAAAAAAAGAAAAGGTGCAAAATATCATAAAACAAAACTAATGAGGCAAAAAAAAACATGGATCACTATCTACAGTGTCAGATTAGTATGTCCCAGTTGCTCAGTCACCCAGAGTCCACTTCCCAGGTAGGTCCTAGCTCAATGGCAAAAGACTGCCTACAGCGTACAAGCCCTGGGCTTCATCCATCCCCACACCACCACAAGACAAGGCACCTCAAGGTCACATGACCAGAAACCTGAGCCCTGAGATAAGTGACGACAAAGTATGTTGTAGTAGCAATGCTACCAGGAATAAACACTAATTTACATACATTATTTGTGCCAGTTGTGCTTTGTCTTTATTAATTCATACACCTCAATAACCTTATTCGGCAGGTACAAATAATAACCCATTTTTGTTTAGGGAATGAGGCACAGAATGACCAACTACATCCTTAAAAAAGGTAGTAATGGGATTCCACTTGTTACAAGACTCCATTGATATTCCCTTAGAAATATGCAAGAGTATTTTCAAAATATTTGCTACTGAAAATATCCTTTTAATCTTTAACAAAAATAAGTCTAGAATATGACAAGTCTTTTTTGATGGCAGTAAAAAAAAATTTTCATAAAATTATACTAGTGAATGTTTCCTTCAAATAGGACCCCAACCTTCTTTAACAAATTACATCAAAGACAAATGTGGCCAGGCGTGGTGGCACATGCCTGCAATCCCAGCACTTGGGAGGCTGAGGCAGGAGGATTTTTGTGAGTTCGAGACCAGCCTGAGCTACAAAGTGAGCTTAAAGCCAGCCTGAACTGCATAGTGAGACCCTGTCTCAAAAAGAGACAAAAAAAAAAGAAAGACAAATGTGGCTACCATGGTAGTACAGGTCTGTTATCCCAGCTAATATGGAGGCTGAAACAAAAGGAACACAAGATGTGGTCAGCATGGGCAACACAGCAATCCCCTGTTTCAAAATAAAAAATTAAGGAATAAAGAAGGGAAAAAAAGAAATGAAAAATAACTTCTTGAAAAATAAACCAACACAAAACAAAATTGGAATAATATCCTGCATTGAGAAAATTATTACAGACTATTTCCCAATCATAAATAAAACTCAATATGGATAATTTCACTGGTGAACTGATAGTAGCACCAGAAAACTGAGGAGGAAATACTCTTCTTGTTTTAGAGAGAGCAGCATGATCTGAAGCTACCAATAAAAAAATTATAGTGTTTGGTGAGGCATAGCAACAAATTAAAAGGATAAATGTCATGGTCAAGTAGAATTTATTGCCAAAATATCAGTTTGGCTTTAGTATTTGAAAATCAAACTTATTCACCTTATCAACAGAATAAAAGGAAAACTAAAATACAAAATATGCAGGAAAAAACACAATAAAATGCAACCATCTGTCATAACAAAGTACTCAGCAAACAAGTAAAAAAAAAAAAAAAAAAAAATAATTTGCTTTATGCAATAAAGAACATCTACAGGGCTGGAGAGATAGCTCAGTAGAATAAGCGCATGTCTCTTAAGCACAAGGTCCTGAGTTCAATCCCTGGTACCACCAAAAAAAAAAAAAAAAAAACCTGTAACACTGTTGTGAAATATCAAATCCTTCCCTGCTAACATTAGGCACAAACAAGGCCAAGAGGCCCATCTTAACTACTTCTAATTAACTTACATAATTTAATTTACATAATTAAAGCATGGAGTGGAAGGCAGAATGCAGACATAAGCAAAGCACAAGTGAAGAAAAAATTATTTCCAAACTATAACTCTGACACGTATCCAGGATACATTTTTTTAATTCCTATAACTAAATAATTAAAATACACACAATTAATAAAACATTGAGCAGATAATTTGAACTACAATATAAATATTCAGCAAATTCATGTAAAAGTACTAACCATCATTAATCATCAAGGAAATGTAAAGTCACAATGAAATGCTAATGTACCCCTACTAGCATAGCTAAAATGTGGTACAACTGTAACTCATATATACTGTTAGTGGGAATATAAAACGGTTCAACAGCCTTGGGAGATAAACTGGCAATTTCTCACAGAACTACACATACAAATCCTCCGATCCTTCAATTCCAATGCTAAATTAAAAGCTAAAAATGGCCCAGGTCACATCAACAGAACTGATCAGTAAATTGTGGCCTATTCATGCAACGGCATACCACTAAGCACTGATACATGAAACAACATCAACAGTAACATTATACTGTGAAAGAAGCCTTTATATAAGAGTATATATTCTAACCCTAAAGGGGTTAAATTCTGAAAGATGAAAAACTAAACTACATTAGAAATTATTCATACAGCCGTTATGGGTGAGGGATAATTAAAGCAAACAACTTCGAAAAGGTCTCAGTGAATTTTGCAATCACCTCCCAAATTATCTTGAAAGAAGTCTGAGTTTCACTTGTACGTCCATCAGAATCCTCCAATGGAGTACTGGGGAGATAGTTCAGTGGTCTAAGCACCTGCCTGGCAAGGACAATGACCTAAGTTCAATCCCTGGTATTGCATGCCATGCCGGCCCTAAAACCATCGTGGCACATGCTTGTAATCACAGCCCTGGGGATGTTGAGACAGGAGGATAACTACGAGTCTGAGCTGTGTTGTGAGACGCTGTACCAAATAAATAAGAAAAAAAAAAAAATTAAGTCACCCAATGATCTGTGCCCTACACTATATATATAATACATATTTATTAATATATATCACTATATACGAGAGGAAAAAATAAGCATTATTAAAACCTAGGTAACAATATACAATTATAGCTGATAGCTACAATTTAATACTTCAAAATGTAGATACCTACATAAATGAAATTATGGACCTACATATTTTCATGTAGCAATACTCTCACCTATAAATTATGTCTGAAATTTCCATAAAGGGAGTGAAGGATTAATGTGCTCATTCCAGTTCAGCTTTAAAGAAATACTGTATAATTATGCAGACTCCACAAGTGAAATACAAGTTATGCAACAGAATATTTTTATATCTTCATTAATAAAATAGAAAGACAAATGACTGGCATGTTTTATTTCTCATATTCACTCAAATAAGAACTTTAAATTGAATGGGTAGAGAAACAATGTGTACTAAAAATGATCAAACTCTGATAGGAAGTGTGATGACTAAACCCTTCCCTTTTGTTTCCAAACACACAGAACCAAAACTTCAACATAGTCCATATTCAGAGTTTCAAAACACACCTGTAAAAGTCCCAAAGAAGTATTTACAATCCACACTTCTTTCCTATACTCTAAAGACAAAAAGTGTGCTACATATTTATACCTAGCTACCACACACCTTAAAATGCGATCTCCTCCTCCCTATTTCCCTCTCTAGGTGAAACATATTAGGGTGGCTGCAGCTAGAACCCTGAACAGTACACCAGGTGTTCCTGGCAACCATTCCTCCACTAGTGAACAGCCCTCACTCCACCAGCCAAAGGTTCTTTCTTCCACCCCCAACTGGATTACTCCAGCTCCCCAAACATCCTTACTGCAGCCTCTCCTTAGAGAAGCCTACAGTTAGTGCTTTCTTTCTTTCTTTCTTTTTCTTTTTGTGGTATCAGGAATAGAACTTGAGACCTTGCAAGCCAAGTGCTTATGCTGCTGAGGTATCTCCTCAGCCCCAGTCGGCCCTTTCTGAACAAGGATAAGTATCTTAAATTATCTCATAAATCAACGCTTTATTTTGTTGTAGGAAAATCTAGTCAAGAATATTTTAATTAGAGACCAGGGAGACAGCTCAGTGGTAGAGTACTTGACTGGCATGCCCTATGCCAATGAAGGCAAACCTTTTAGAGCTTTCAATGATAATGAACATCTGGATGCAACACATGCGCAGCACACATACCATAGGCTAACTACACTGCCCTATGTCGTGGGTTCCATACACCATCCTGGAAAAAATATAAGACCTTTAAAAACAAAAGATTTACATTTTTTTGGTACCACTGACCTCCTTTACAGCTCAACTGTTAAAAACAGCTTATTCACATTACCATATCACTTTCATAGCTAAGACCAGATGAAACTACATTTTCCCCATGCAGCATATAATTCAAAAGACAATTCAAGGGCTGGCCACATAGCTAAGCAGACTAAAGTGCCTGCTTCGGGGCAGAGCGCAGCAGCCAGGGTACCATCCCTAGTGTGTTGTACTGGCCCTGCTCCTGGGGCATGCTGAGACTGCATCTGAGGCTGGGCATAGTGGTGCATGCATATAATCCCAGCGCTTGGGAGGCTGAAAACTGGAGAATCACTAGGAGTCTGATCTACATAGTGAGACCCTATACATCCTGTACACCCTGTTCTAAATTTATTTTTAAAAAATTCTTTTTGAGACTGAATATTAGTAATAAATTCTACAAGGCGAAGTGAGAATCTTTAGAACCACTAGAGCTGGCAAGTTAAGACTAGAGATAAAACTAAAACTAATATAAATTATAAAAAAAACTTTTTTAAAATAAAATATAAAATTAGGAAATAACAGTATTTACTGAGGGCTGGGAGGATAGCAGCCAGCAGCAACTACAGTGAGGAATGTAAACTAGAAGACTGCCTGCATGTGAACCCTTATAATGTACCTACCAGGCTGTGGGGGGAAGAGAAACAATGGGGGAAGGGAGATTGAGCAAAGTGTTTTAAAATACATAAAGGGGCACACAATAAAATGTGTCCTATCTAGCCAGGAGGGTAGCACACACCAGTAATTCTAGCATTCAAAGACGCTGAAGCAGGACTGCAAGTTGGAACCCAGTCTGGATAATTTAGTAAGCCCCTACCTCAAAACAAAAAGGCTGATGATTCAGCTCTCTGTGAAGGCCCTGAACATTCAGTCCCTGGTACTGAAACACACACACACACACACACACACACACACACAGAGTTTTTATTGCAAATTGCATGTGTCTCATAATTCTTGCTCAAGTATGCATTTTTAGATATTTTATGAAACTTTATAAGGCGCTAGATTTCTGTAAAGATATAGGCTATAACAGGTAAATATATTTTACTCAGTTGAACAATCCCAAGTGTCTTGGTTTGGATTTCCAGAGAAGCCCACATTAAGACACGGATTTGTGTAACAGTAGCTTGTTTGAGAGCAAACACCAGAAAAGAAAGTATACTGCCACACCAGTTGTCACCATGGGCAAATGGTGCATGATTATGCACAAAACACATTGAGAAACTACAGAGACAAAGTATCCCAGTGGATAGATGAAAGGCTTATGCACTTATCTACCAATTTCCACCCTTTATCGACTGAGAGTTCTTCCAGGGACACTACTTCTCTAGAATTCTAGCCCACCCTGAGCTTGACTGCCAGACAGAAAACCCAGGGTAAGCCTGATCAACCTGTCTGCAGAAACTGAGGGCTGTGGACAGGGCTGGCTGTGTTTGAACAAATCATGTCATGTCCAAGCTTCTACTTCTACTTGTAACATGGGGACAATAGATTTGCTCTGAGAATTAACCTGAGGTAAAGTAGTAATATTTTGGGCTTTTCATAAGCCCTCAATGGTAGCTTGACTCAGGAATTAGTTGTTTTAGAGTTTATCTGAAGGAAGCAGTTATTACTGCAGAATATGTAAATATATAATTACAGTATTGCTTATGTAATAATACATTCAGAAATTTTAGTTATAATCTTAATATGTAAGTGTTCATAATGGCAACAGTTTCAGAAATATATATAAATAGCAAAACAGGATATAAAATGTGCATTATGACCTTATACACATGTACACACATATGTATATATATGTGGTGGTTGACACTATCAACTGGAAGCTCAGCCTGAACAGCTTGGTGATACTGTGCCCTAGGGCATAGAGGCTCTGCCCCTAGGGCGTGAAGGCCCCTCCTAAGAGTGACTCCGCTCTCATAGAGTATATAAAGGGGCTGAGGAAGGCTTCTGCAGCCACCTCTTTGGAGGAGCTTGATTGACATAGCTAAGTCACTTTGCAGGAGCTTGTATCTTCACAGCAGCTGCCGCCACCTCCTTGGAAAAGCTCTGGTCTTTGCAGTCAGAGTGGAAACAGCCTTGGTAGGTGCTGCAGTTACTGCGTCTCCTCAACTCTTCGCTGTTTTCTGCCACCATGAATTGCTGTTGTCTGCTTTGGAGCCAGGTGAGTTTGGAGTGAAACCTCCACAAACTAAAGTTTTTTTCTTCTTTTATTTTGTGTGTCAAGTATTTTGTCTCAGCAACAAGTAAAGAGTAACTGAGATAATATGTAATGCATAAAATATATAAAAATACTAGAAACTCAAATTGTTTTCAGTAGTAATCCAAAGGGGACCAGGGATATAGCTCAGCTGCGCAGTGCCTGCCTGGCAAGTGCAAGATCCTAGGTTCAATCCCCAGTACAAAAAAAAAAAAGTAGTAATCCGTAGAAACTTAACAAAAAAAAAAAAAAAAAAAAGAATTTAATTTTCTATGAGAGTAGGGGAAATAGATCTATAGCCCCTTCAAATTTTCTACAATTAACATTGATTTTGTAAAGAGAGAGCCATTTAAAAAAAACTATTTTTTCCTATTCCATTAAAATTTTAAGGTTTTAATTAAGGTTTTCAGTAGGTTTTACAGGACTGAACACATCAGTTAATTCAACTGTTCATCTCAATTCATAGAGAATCTGGTGTCAAACCTAAATGAATTTCAATTCCAACTGAATCAGTGTCTACAAACTTCAGTTTCCTGATTTCTAAAGCAGAACCTTAACAGTACTGCCTCATGAAGCTATGCTGAGAATAAAGCCCTGCAGAGAAAGCACTTCAAGTGTCTATACCTGCTGGGAATGTAGGATTGATAGCCATTGTTATTCCCAGCAGCATAGCATTTTGGTATATAGAATTGTGGTTCTAGAACCACAAGTGAACAACATTCTACTTTACTTTCATCTACACTTTGACAGATCTGAACCTGCCACTTTGCCAGTCTGTGTGTAGGAAGTGGGTCAACAACTCCCCATCAGCTGACAAAGCTACACTGTAGGAGATGCTTCCTGGTCCTCGTCTCAGTTCAAGAAACCAGTATTTGTAATCCCAAAGTTGTGTTATTGGAATCCCATCAAGTTGATTCCAATCTACCACTTTCCATGCAACCCACGGCGAAATGAGGACACTAAATTATATTTTTCATCATCGGGGACTCGAGAGGCTCTAAGTCCTGCCATGACATGGCATTCCGGAACCACGAGAGCGACCCAGGGCCTCACCCGGTTTTTATTCAGTGAGGGAGTGGCTTGAGGATTGGCTGAGAATTGTGGGAAGTAGGTGACTACTGTGAGCTGAGCTAGGTGGGTGGCCTACATTTACCTCTGCCATATGCAGAGAGGATATGTAGAGAGAGTGATCTGCATTGTATAGTATTTAATGTTTTGGGAAGTCTAGGGCTTCAGCTTTGATGTAGTCTTTCAAGGCCCAGGAAGTCATAGCCTCTGTCTCGAGGCTTGATCCCAGCTGGCAGCGTGGAGCATTAGCTCTACCATCCTGTCTCCACCCGGCTCACGTTAAGGAGCAGCAGGCTTACCAGGGAAACACACATGCCACCTTCAAAGACTATCACCAGCACCTCAGCTAGACCAATACACAATGCTTAAGGCCAATTGAAGGATAAACAGAAGTCCTAGCCAGCTCTGTACATAACAATTTGAGGAAAGAGGATCAGACTCAGTCAAAATGGAAACAAGTCACTTTTCTTTCAAGGAGAACTGCTCAGGTGGTCCCCCACACTACACTTCCCAGCAAATGCATGCATTTACTCTGTGAAGCTTCCTCCATGTCTACCACCCTCAAGTATGTGAGGGTTGTCAAACTACAGTGGTTATTTGTGAATCTGGGAACTCAACAACAGATCTACAACGTGAAGCTGTCACAAGCATACTACAAATGCCTGTGGCTTAGCACATATCTATGCCACTGGAATAAACTCTTAATTTTGTTTCGATTAAACTGCTACTGTAAATTATTACAACATTATAAAGATTATGAACTCTTCAAATCCTAACAGAAGGCTTTTCATTATTTTTTAAGCAGAACAAAGTATAAATGAATATAATATTCAAGCATTCTGGAGGCACCACCCAAGAAAACCATGACTTTTCTATTATACCTAAAAAACCTCAATTTTCCAAGAGTATTTCTTGGACATTCACGGTTCCAGACAAGATATTTATGGAGTTTGGCAAATGCATTTAACATTTGCCAGCCACCAGCTCCTTCCAAGAACTACTTTTAAAGTTATAAAATTGGTCCTTACTGTATTTTAACAGCATCAGGAATGCACAATTCCTATGTAGAGGACTGTACCACCTCCATCTGCATTGTTAACATTTAAATCATGCTCAATGATTTGCTGAATGTCAAATTAGCAAATGGATCATGATCCCTCGGACTATTTTAAACTACTTAAATTGCATTAAAGACAGGCATCCATGGAAATGGCTAAAGTTCATGTTTGGAAACTTAGTCCCAAATGTAATCATGCTATGAGGTGAGATCTGCTATGATTAAATCATAAGAGCTCTGACCCCATGAATGGCTTTGTGCCACATGCAAGACTGGGTCAGGTTGTAGCTGAACCTATGCTGCACCCTCAACCCGACCCAATCAATGCTCTGAAGCCCTTCTGCCAGGAGATAACATACCAAGCATCTTCTTGAGAATCCCTCAATCTTAGGTTTCCTACCCCCCAGAACTCTAAGAAAACCTTTGCTTCCTCTTCACAAATGACCCAATTTCAGGCTTTCTGTACCTGGGAAATTTTACTTTATAGAAGTAAAATTTCTTTGGCTATAGAAACAAAATACCTTATAGGCAGCTTCGTTGAAAGGATAATCAACAGAATTCAGAAATCATATTTATATTAAAGAAACATACAGAATTGAAATAACAGGAAAAAAGGTAATGCTCAAGGATTAAGCGCAATACAGCACACTGAATTAGCAATGGCACAAAAAGAAAGGAGGGAGAGAGGGAGGGATGGAAGGGGGAGGGAGGGAGAGAGAGAGAGAGAGAGAGAGAGAGAGAGAGAGAGAGAGAGAGAATAAATTTGGGAAGAATACCCAGAAGAGGAATAGCTGGCTTGAATGGGATCTCCAATCCTTAGCTTTTAAAGAAATCGCCACACTGATTTCCGTACTGGTTGTACCAGTCTGCACTCCCACAAACACTACAGAAAGGTTCCTTTTATTCTACAGCCACTCCAGCATTTGTTACTGGCTGTCTTTTTTATTTTAGCTATTCTTCCTGGGGTGGAATGGAATCTCAATGTTGTTTTAATTTGTATTTTTTTAATAACCAATGATGTTGAACATTTTTTCATATATTTACTTGCTATTTGTATTTCTTCCTCTGAGAAGTGTATATTCATCTCAGATGCCCATATCTGAATTGGAGTCTTTGAATGGGGGGGGGGGCTGATTTTTTTTTAGTTCTTTATATGTTCTAGATAGAAGGCCTTTGTCAGAGGGACAGTTGGCTATAACTTTTCCCAGTTTGTAGGTTTTCTTTTTACTCTGTTGGAGATTTGCTTTAAAGTACATAAACTTTTCAAAAAGATGAGTATTTCCTGTGCATTTTGGTTTTTGTTTATGAACTCTCTACCTACCCCATGTCTTTAAGATTTCTCCCTATATTTTCCTTCAGAAGATTTAGTGTACCTGTTTTAATATTTAAACATTTGATCCATTTTGACTGTAAGTTTGTGCGTGGTGATAGGCATGGGTCTAGTTTTAACCCCTGGCATGTGAAAAGCCAAATTTTCCAGCACCGTTTGTTAAAGAGGCTACTTTCCTTCCAGTGAGCATGTTTGGCCCCTTTATCAAAGATAGGTGGCTGAGTGTGTTTGCAGTTGTGTGTGCATCTGCTAATCTTCTCTATTGATCCTCAGTTGTCTCTACCCCAATAAGGATGCTGATTTCATCACAGTAGCTTTATAGTATAATTTCAGGTCAGGGATTGAGATACCTCTTGCCTTTCCTTTGTATCCCAGGATTGCTTTTGATATTCTGAGTCTCTTCTGGTTCTAAATCAACTTGAGGAAAGATTTCTCTAGCTCTGTGAGGTATACTAATGGTATTCCAATCAGGATTCAATTGAATCTGGAATATGGCCATTTTCACAATGTTGGTTCTTCCTATCTAGGAGCATGGAATATCTTCTCATTTTCTCAAATGCTCTTTAATGTCTTTTCTCAGAGTACCATGATTTTCACTGTATAAATCTTTTACATCCTTTGTGAGACTAATTCCCAAGTTTGTATTTTTCCCTCCTGGATGTTATTGTGAAAAAGTGTGGTTTTTCTAATTTCTCTCTCAGTGCATTCATTGTTTGTGTACAAAAATGTTACTGATTTTTGGGTGTTAACTTTAAAACCTCATACCACAGCGATATATGTGCACTGATGTTTATAGCAGCACAATTTGTCATAACCAGATCCTGGAAACAATATAGATGCCCATCAAATGAAGAATGAATTGAGAAGATGTGGTATTTTTATGCAAGAGAGTATTATTCAGCTATAAAACAAGGTAAATTTGAATCTTTTGTCAGTAAATGGATGCAACTAGGGAACATACTCTTAAGTGAAATAAGTTAGACCTACATGTGTATATTGCTTCCTTATTGTGAGAACCTAAAAGAGAAAATGGAATCTGAAGAAATCTGGGGAAAGGGAATGAACTTATTCAGTACAGGGTCTACAGGGTCTCACTATGTAGATCAGACTCATAGTGATTCTCCTGTTTACAGCCTCCCAAGTGCTGGGATTATAGGCATGAGCCACCATACCCAGTCTCAATCACCATCTCAGTGTGCCCCTGGGGAGGGGCACAGCAGACCAGGGGATCAAACTCCCAATTCCTACATCTGCCTAAGCAGGCACTTTAATCTGATGAGCTAGCTATTTGGCTGGCCTGAGAATGAACTTATTCAAAAGGAAAGAGTTACTAAGTTGGACAGTAGAGGCAGTGGGGGAGAGAGATATAACTCTGTACGTAAGCAGGATGGTTTGACCAACTGCACTGTGCATTTCTGCTGGTCTATGGAAAGGAGCAGATAATACTTAATTTGGTTTGTCTCGTTTTTTTCAATTGTACTTTTTTTCTTAATTTCTTACACACTTTTTTCTTATTCCAATTTTACATGCATGTATCATGTAATATGAGCAACTGATTGGAAGACAACACTATGTATCACAACAAATACTGTGGAATTCATATTACTTTGGCAAGTGAAATTCTGTATAACTTGTAATTTTTTCTTTTAATACTATTCTATACTTTTTAAAAGATAAAAAAATGAAATTTGGTATTTTTGTTGGGTTTGAAGCAGGGTCTCATTATGTAGTTTAGTCTGGCCTTGAACTCACTATGTAAGCCAGGCTGTCCTTGAATTCATAGTAATCTGCCTGCCTCAGTCTCCTAAGTGCAGGGATTACAGACGTGTATGACCAAACCTGACCAAATTTAGTATTTCTATTAACCAATAAACTTTAATCAGGTGAAGTGTGAAATCTGAGTTGATTTAATGAAATGTATTTCTTTAACAAAATGAAGAGGGAAATACTTCCAGCTTTCCAACAGATAAATTAAAGCTGATCTTCCCATCATAAAATGTGTTTGGTTTTGATAGTCTAATGCCTAAAGGCAGGCACTACTCAGAAAATTTTACTCTTTAAGAACTTTGATTCCCATGTGTTAGCTGCTTTTCATCTGCATCAGCTGACTTATGATCCATCAGCAAGAACTTTATAGTACATCTAAAAACGTGAAGTTCAAGCTGGGTATGATGGCACACGCTTGTAGTCCTGGCCCTCTAGAGGTTGAGGCAGGTGAATCACCTTGAACTCAGGGTGATTCACAATGAGACCCTGTCTCAAAAAATACATATACACATACATACATACAAACATAGTAAAATAAAAAGTTCAAAATACTATATGATACATTATTTAGGATCCTGAACAAAAAAGAAAAATATATCAGCTTAATTCATGCTAAAGGAGTAATTTAGCTGAATGCAACATTCAAAATGATGAGTAATCCAATTCGTAAGTGTTTATGGACTACATTTTATTTTAGAAATGTCCCATTTTCCTCAAGATATGCAATGTTTGTAATCAACCCTTTCAGTTCTTTTCTGTTCGTGGTGCCTTATACATACTACCACTGTGCTACATTCCCAGTGTTAATCATATCTCCGTTATAAAAGAAGGTAGTCTTTTTTGGCTAAAATTTACATAATACAGTTTTCACAGCATCTTGACATAATTTTACACCCTCCCACATCTGTTGGGTGGGGGCGTAGTGGGCAGCATTTAGGAGGCTGAGGCAGGACGATTAATGCAGGCTGAAGACCAGCCTGGGCTACACAGTGAGTTCAAGGCCAGCCTGGATTACACAGTGAGAACTTGTCTTAAAAAAAATTTGTATGTATATATCTGTCTGTTACTGAGTCTCCTGAAGCTGGTTCATTCTTTTCTTGACTGACCACATAAACCATTTAGCTGAAAAAGCTTGTATCTTTTAATAGCCTATCTTGGAAGTCCCACTGCTAGTAAAAGAGACAGTTATGTCTAACACAAAGTACCCCCCACTGAAAAGTGCACAGTTCAGTTGCTTTTCTCCTCTCAGACAACAGGTAAGTAAGCCTGCCAGACAACAACACCCCATATCATCACTACACCAGTCCACCCCTCACCCCTGGGCTCCTATCAGTCAGACCCAACCTTGATCAGCACTGGCAGCTTCGGCCCTCTCTTACCTTGAATTTCCTGATCTCTTAAATGCAGTAAGTTCCTGAAATTCTCCAAGCCTTCTTGGGGAAAAAAAACTAAATGGACCACATAAAGCTGTAAGGGAAGATATAAAACTGCAGCTGGAAAATGGACAATGGCTTCAAAATATATTTTTCAAAAACCTTATTTAGTGCTGGGGAGATAGCTCTGCAGCATACACACCTGCCTGGCAAGTGCAAGGTCTGGAGTTTGGTCCCCAGTACTGCATGCTACACTGGCCCTGGTTCCAGACACGCCATGCTAGGCCTGAAACTGGCATGGTGGCACATGCCTGTAATCCCAGTGATAGGAGGCTAAGACAGGAAGATCACTATGAGTCTGAAACTGCTTAGTGAGACACTATCAATTTAAGAAAAAAAAAAAACCTCACATGCATATATATGCATATCAAATAACTATTTGTCAATAACCAAAACAATATAAATATCTGTTTCCAATTACTAAGCTTAAAAATAATGGTTTGGCTCACACAATGCTCTAAAACAATTGTAAAAGTTTCTGAGAAAATTTACTCAACATTCTATAAATGGAGTTTGAGTAACTGATCTTAGAGACCAGTAGTATCATTTCAGAAGCCACAAAGTAAAAACTTCATCAGGTGACACAGATACAAGTTGGGCAGAAAAAGGTTAAAATTCTCAAATGGGTGTATTTGTTTTAGAGTTGGGTAGGCTATTTCACAGGGCTGCCATCTCCAGACTTTAACCTTTCTACATATATTTCCATGACTATTTTAACACGTGACCACTGAGATAAAAATGGTAAATAAACTCATAAATGGACATTAGGTCATTCTAACCAAATCTATAACAGAAGACTTCTAATTTTCTTTCCTATCTCTCCCTTATTTCACGCATATTCTGTCTTTTTCTCATTGCTGACACAAAATACCCAACACCCAAAAATTAAAGGAGAAGATGTTTATTTTGGTCACAATTTGTAGAGTCCATAGTTGGCCAGCAAAAAGGAAGGTGATTTCACAGAGGAAACACAATTCATGGCAGGCAGAAGGTAACAAACAGAAACAACCCTTTCTGTCCCTTATACCTTACCCAGTCTATGTAGGAGGGCAGATAGTACTCACACCTTTGATCCTGTCCTAATGGGCTTGATCGTACCATTGAACCATGAATTAATTCCAGTGTTACACACTCTAGATGCAGCCACCTTTGAAAAAAACCCACTGATGAGTACATGAAGCTTTGGGGGGACATCAAGCCATAACACCCTTTAAAAAGCTAAGAGCAGTTCTCTAGCACAGCACTAGAAACCCTACTGAGGCATACATCCAAAATAACCAATTATTTATGTTTCCATTCTGCCATAGAGCAAAAATTTCCCAGTGGGCTATGTGTAAGAATGTAAATACACAGTGCTCAATCATTTCACATGGACATTCTGTGTCCTTTAAGAGTAGTATTTTGGAACCAGGCTCATATTAAAGACCAAAAGAACCCAAACTGGAGAATATTATACAAAACAAATAATCTTTACTTGTTATGATGTGTCTAGATGTCCTCCTAAAGCCTTATGTGGTCAAAGCTGTGGTAGTATCTAGAGTGTGTGATGCTGGGTGTGCATCAATGCCAAGGGTAGATAGCCTGGGTAAGATGTAAGGGACAGAAAGAGTAACTGCTTGATGCTTGTCACAACTTGTCCCTTGCTGCTTTTGCTGTCTTCTGCCTGCCATGAACTATTTCTCCTCTGCAAAGCCCCTCAACCTGCCTTGGAGTCAATTTACTATGAATTGAAACCTCTACAAAATCTGAGTCGAATAAACTTTCCTTCATTAACTCTGTGTGTTGGGTTACTTTGTTTCATCAACAAGAAAAGTAACTAAGGCATTATTTATAAAAAATGTCTAAATTCCATATTAAAAAACACTGAAGGGCCGGCCAGATAGCTCAGTGGACTAAAGCACCTGCTTAGGCAGATGCAGGGACAGGGATTCAATCCTTAATGTACTGTGCCAGCCCCACCCCCGGGAGGAGGAGCTGAGACAATGACTGAGACTAGGCGTGGTGACACACACCTGTAATCCCCGTGCTTGGGAGCCTGAAAACAGGCAAGTCCAATCTGTGTAGTGAGACCTTGTAGACCCTGTACTAAATATCAAAAAAAAAAAAAGACACTGAAGCTGGGTGTAGTGGTACGTGTTTATAATCCAGTTACCTGGGGGACTGAGGCAAGAGAACCCTATGTTCTAGACCAGCCTAAGACCCTGTCACAAAATTTAAAAAATTTAAAAGCCTAGGAATTGTGACTCAGTACTGAGTTCAATCCCTAGTACCAAAGGAAAGACAGGAAAGGGGAGTGGAGGTAGGGAGAAGGAAGAAAGGAAAGCAGAAGGGGAGGAAGAGGAATGAAGGAAAAAGAAAAACAAAGGAAGGGTGAGAAAGAAGGATAAAAGGTAATGAGAAAAAAAGGGAAGGAAAAAGTAAAGGGGGAAGAAGGGGCCACTACCTTGGATTCAATTCCTGGTACCACAGAAAAGGAAAGGACACTGATGAGATGTCCTTTATACTATCTGAACTAGGCTGGGGAGATAGCACAGCACAATAAGCACTTGCCTGGCAAGCACAAGGTTCTGAGTTCAGTCCCCAGTACCACAAAAAAAAAAAAACCCATCAAAAATAAAACAACTGATTGAATATACTATCTGAACTAAATGTTGGGTCAGGAAAAGAAAAAAAGTGAATTTTTTTTTTAGTATGTTACAAGTACACAAAAGATTATCCAGTAAAGCAGTAATGAATAGGCCTACTGAAGATATTTTCAGGTTATGGTCTACTGAGATTTACAACTCAATTCAGCTTATTTTAATTTTTACTTTAAATCTTTTCATCAGTGGCATTTTAAGAATTTCCCTCTGCAAAATCCTTTTTTGATTATTATTACCTAGTTCTATGCTTCTGTATTACCAATCTTTGCACAATCTCTACAAAAATCAATGTTATTCATTCCTTTTATAAAATAAGGAAACAGCCAATTGTTCTAAAATGGAAAAAAAAACCTACTCAAGTGCAACTAGCTGCACCCAAGGCTGCTCTTCATGTAGTGTTCAATGCACTAATGCCTATGTTCGAGGTAGTGAAAGGAACTAAGTTCTTTTGAGTATTCTTACATATTCATAACTAAGTATCAAAGATTTATTTTAAATTATTAAGCACTTAAATTATAAATATATATTTTTAAATTCTTCTGAAAGAACTGTCACAGAGTAAATGAAACAAGAAAAAGAAGGAAGAGGGAATGAGAGTGAGGCAGATACAGGGAAATAAAGATACAACCACAAAAAAATAAAAATAAAAAGTACAACTACAATGAAACAGCTTAAAATCCTAGACAATATCAACTTGACTGGGTGAAGGAAAAATGAGAGTGTAATAAAGTACCTGTCTTACTAAAGCAAAAATACCAAAATTGGTAAATTTTTAAAAACAAGAATAAATAAATGTTCTAAATTAAGGACAAATGGCTAAGAACACACATACACATAAAATAACTGCAACTTTTAAACCAACAGAAGAAAACTTCATCTATCCAGTGGAAAGTAAGTCCTGTATGTAATCCCAACACATAGAAGGCCAAGGCCGAGGTAGAGGCATGAATATCACTGAGTTCCAGGCTAGCCTGGGCTACATATTGAGATCAAGGCCTATAGAACAAGATATTTTCTTTAAAAAAGTTACTAAGCACAAAACTAGGATTCTAGGGCCAGCCAAATTAAAGCACCTGCTTAGGGAGAGCGCAGGGGCTGGGGGTTTGATTCCAGGCACCACAAGCTGTCCCGGCCCCACCCCTGGGAGCATGCTGAGACAAGAGATTGGGATTGGGCATGGTGGCATGTGCCTATAATCCCAGAGGCTTGGGAGGCTGAAAATAGGAGAATCATTATGAGTCTGATTTGTCTAGCGAGACCCTGCAAACCCTATAATATTTTAAATACATTAAAAAAAAACAACAACTAGGATTCTAATTTAAATATTCTTTTTTTTTTTTTTTTTTGGTAGAACCAGGAGTTGAACTCAGGCCCTTGTGCTTGCCAGGCAAGCACTTATTCTACTGAGCTATCTTCCTGTCTCCTAAATATTCTTGATACAGTGACCACCATAGGGACAGAGGAGAAACACTCCAGGGCCCTTAACCTGTTCCTCATTAAAAACATCAGGGAGATAGCTCAGCGGTCTAAGCACTTACCTGACAAGCACAAGGATTCAATCCCCAGAATTATGTGCTGTAGTATATAGTACAGCTGGGGAGGCTGAGACAGGAGGATCACTATGAGTCTGACCGGCACAGCGAGACCCTGAACCAAATAAATAAGATTTTTTAAAACTAACTAAATAAAAGCATGATATGTGACTTCTTCAGAGGTTGTCAAGAACTTAAAGAGGTTTTTACAAAAAAGTGACTCTTCACTTGTGCCTATAGATGCCCAATAGATTACTATAAATAGAACAAACCCTCATTTTATTTATTTATTTATTTTGGCGGAACCGGGGATTGAACTCAGGCCCTTGCGCTTGCCAGGGAAGCACTTATTTTGCTGAGCCAACTCCCCAGCCCCATTTTATAATACTTTGGGTCAAATCTCAGCTCTACATAAAAACATATAAAACATTTAGGAAATGTCAGTCCAAAAGTTGGCAAAGTAAGGTTTATCAGGCCTAAATTTGCTTAGCCTAATGATGGTGAACCTTTCAATAACAGCCAACACACTGCAGCACATGTGCCATAGGTTTGCCACCACTGACTAGCCTATCCCATTTTCCTTCAAGACTGAGGACACCACAAGGTAAGAGAGAAACAGCTGCAAGGACATTCAGCTACTCTATAATCCTTAGGTCTCTAACCCTAGACTAAGGTTCACTTCAGATTTCAGCACAGCTTCACATGACTGAAACTGCCCCAAGCAAGAATGATCATCTCACGGGAACCCACTACCTCTTTAGTCACAGGATTACCTGCTCAGATACAAACCCAGGAAGAACAGAGTAATAATCAACCAGATCCCTCCCATCCATAACAGCACCTCACTAAAACTGGTCTCCATCTCTTGGTGAATGGGACAGCACCTCACTAAAACTGGTCTTCATCTCTTGGTGAATGGGCCAGTACTTGGTCCTTCTCTAGACCTCTGACCCTTTCAGTTTTTCAAACTGAAGCCTTTCCGCTATTTTGTTTTATTTTCTTCACTAGGAACCAGCTTGACCTTTGTTAGACCTGTGCCTCCTTTCATTTTTTTTTCTCCTTATCCAATTAAAAACCATTTCCCTCTGCCTTCATGCTGAATGCCTCAGTTGTTTTTTTTTTTTTTTTTTTTTAGTTTAGATATCATCAGTTTATTATAAAAGAGACATGGAAATTATGTACATGATGAAAGATAGCATAACCTCAGTGGAATGGGCAGCATTGTGTGATGCCATTTCAACAGTAATTTACTTCACTCTACATATTTTCCAAGAATGTCACCATCTCTAAACAAGAAATAATCCTTGTCGTCTAGAACTACTTTGGTGCCTCCATATTCTGGAAAAAGAACTTCATCTCCAACTTTCACACTAACTGGTTGGACCTCTCCACCCTTTCCCTTAGAGCCGGACCCCACAGCCACCACAGTTGCCTGCAGCACTTTGCCTTGCGATTTTTCTGGAAGCATAATGCCTCCTTTGGTGACAGTTTTGGCTGCGCTCCTTTCCACCAATACACAGTCAAACAGCGAGAGAAACTTCTGAAATGCCTGTCCTGCTGTGGCTCCTAACCCTCAGCTCACTGCACTACCAGCCACCTCAGCAAAGAGAAATCCACTCTCGGGCCCTGGACATGTGAAAAACTGAATGCTTCAGTTTTAACTTCTGCTATCACTAACGCAAAACCACTGCTAGCCAGTGGGAGCCAAGAATCCTTGTGTAAATATCTGGTCCTTTTGGTTTCAACTTCAACATCTATGAAATGAATAGTTCTATTCTCATTGTTTTAACTAACAAATGCAAAAACAACAAGCAACTTTTCAACTGTTTAACAAGACAGATCAAAATGGACTACAAAAATGAACAACCTGGCTGGGAAGATAGTTCAGCAGTCTAAGCACCTGCTGTACTGGGCCCAGAACCCTGGGTGTGCTATGCAGGCCCCTGAAACTGGTCATGGTGGCACACACCTGTAATCCCAGAGCTGAAACAGGAGGATAACTATGAGTCTGAGCTGCATAGCAAGACCCTGTACCAAATAAATAAATAAAAATTTAATTTTTTTTTTTTTTAATGGGCAATCCACAGAAAACTCTGCAAGGGCTGAAAAGGAAAGTACTAAGCTAGAATTCAAGTTAAAACAAGATATCATTTTGATTGACAAATGGAAGAAATGAGTAATGGGGTGGGAAAGGACACTCTTGTAGCTTGTTGCCAGCCAAATAGCTCAGTAGATTAAAGCACCTATTTAGGCAAATGCAGGGGCTGAGGCTTCGATCCCCCCCCCCCTTGTACTAGCCCC
>PVKA01007679.1:0-76695 GCA_004027165.1 Ctenomys sociabilis
TTTTTTTTCCCATTTATTTTTATTTTATTAAAATACAAATGTCAATCAGACAGTTTCAAGACACCTTAACCATACAGAGTCGATGAATTAATACATTGCAAACTGTTTTCATAACGTTTTGGTACTGTACAAGGTGCATACATGAAATTATATTTACAGGTTTTTTTTATAGCTGAATTATATCAAAGATTCAATAATTAGCAACAGTGTTTTGCAGCAATCTTTCTCCCCCCGAAAAAAACTTGTTTCTCATTAACCACAAACAATTGCATAAAAGAGAAAAGTAAGGGGCAGAATGATGTATAAAATGTGAACTCTTTTGTGAATAAGATACCTTCTATGACTATAGAATATATAGAAAATATATATGATTATGTATGAATATTATGAAATGGGGTATATAACAAACTAAGAATGTCAGTTTTCTGTTTGAGGAAATTGGAGAGAGATGAATTAGATGAGAAGGAAACATTTTTCAGTGTCTAATTCTTTTCCTTTTAAACCATATAGCTTAAAAATAAATCAATAAATATTAAGACTAAAATGGAATCCAATACAAAATTGAAAATAAGTTTTTATGCATTACTAAAGTTTGTGTTAAAATATTAAATTGTTAAATAAATCTAAAGTATGACTCATTGAAAAAACTCCTGACTTGTAATTTCGACATGCCTGGTCCTTTCTTGATCTCTGAAATACATGGAATTTGTTCTTTCTATTTTTCTAAGAAATGCCATCAGGTGAAAGTACTTTCCCAAAAACAGGCTTGAAAAATTCTAAGTTGGCTTATATCATTATTTAACACAGATCTATTTTTACCCACACAGAAGAATGTAATATGCACTGTTGACATTTGTAGTTAGAAATTTGCTTAGAAGGCTTGAAAAAGAGGTAGATTAGTGATAGGTGTTTTTCAGGTGAACGGCGCAGCAGAGACACAGGCAGAAGGAAAAAGGGAAAGGGGCTTTATTTTATTTTATTGAGAAACAAATAGCAACAAGACAGTTTCAATAATTAATACATTGTACATTGTTATCTTCCTAGTCATTATCCATAGTACAAGAAGCAGACAGGATATCCTGTCCAAACACTATTAGTGCACATTTTTCTACTCATTGAATTTAGCTATAGTAGCTATATATCTATCCTGACTATTCTGTATATACAAACACAAAATGGTCCTTCCTGTGTATCTCCTTTTTTTGTTTAGTCCTGTCAGAGATAGATATTCCATTGGCATCTAAACACTATAGGTGTGTGAATTCAGTAGAACAATCCAACACAGTTCAGCAGTCCACAATAGTAGTGGCTTATCCACAGAAGATGTTGAGTTGAGCCTTTCACAGCTCAGCATATTAATATGGCTTTACTTTATATACCTTGTTTTTATACTTTTCTGCTAGATGGTTAAGACCAAGATAAAGTGAGACCTGTATAACAAAGTGTAACTTTTCTATCTGATAAGGTCAGTGATGTACCTTCAGGATTTATCCTGTAACTCCATACTGCACGTTTTAGATCCTTTGCCAGTGTCAGTCTTGTGGATGAGTCAGGGCCATTGCTTGACCAATTTGCTCTCTGTGAAAGCCTGTGAGAATGTTTTCTCTCCATGTGACTCTCCTTAGGCACACTCTACATCGTGATCACCTTCCTCTGTGGCCCCATAATCTCCTTGATCAGAAAATTTGGGACACAAATGAGTTACATGATGTTACAACACAGGTTCTCCTATGTCCTGAGTCTTCACTGACCTTGAAAGGCTAGGGCCAAAATGTTGGCTGACCTTGCAGCCCTTCCTTTTCTCTAATTTTTGATGCAAATATAGGTTGTTAACCTTCCAGAGGGGAAGCTTGTTGTTATTACCCTACACACTAGGCTGTTGAGTTTAACCTATCTGTCTGAATAACAAACATCGTAGGCATGACATGGAACAGATATTTTTCATCAAGTATTGATACGTTAAACTTTAAGACCTTACAGAATATGAAGAAAAATAATTTAAAAAAATAGAATAAACACTTACATATTTTTACACAGAAATTTAGAAATCTAAACATATAAAGCATTGTAGCAGGACAGTCCTGTGACTTTTTTTTCTTGTGTCTTTTTTCATTTATTACCCTTAATATAAAAAAGAAAAAAAAATTTTACTTGAGAGACAGTATGGTAATAATTGGTATGTCATGACAAGAAGTAGAAGACCAGAATGACAGGCTCCAAGCACGTCCCTTCTATTACACAATGCTATCTACAGTGCAGTTGCTTGGTTCACAGGTATGAGAATCCTACCAATTAGCTGCTAGTTTCAAAAACTTGCTGATGTTTCTCAGGGTCATTGCCTTACCCATCTTGTGTGTATAAACGGATGCTTTTCCCCTCTCATGTTTCCCAGCTTTTCTCCTTGCCCTTTCCTCGTTGTCCAATCCTCAAGTTCTAGCTTTCCTTTTAACTGTGTTATACCTTTCTATTTGTATTTATTCTTTTGAGTTCTTCTAATAAGGAGACTATATGATATTTACACATGTGGGTCTGGTTTATTTTGCTTATAAATATATCTTCAAGTGGCATCCAGTTAAATATGAAGGCTTCGAGTTTATCATTCTTTATAGCTGAGTAATACTCCATTGTATAAAGATACCACATCTTTTTCAACTATTCCTCATGTGACAAGCATCCTGGTTGTTTCCAAGATTTGGCTATCACAAATTGTGCTGCTAGAAACATAGGTATACATATATCACTATGTTATGATGCTTTCAGTTCCTCCGGAAAAATTCCCAGTAGGGGGAAGCTGGCTTGAAGGGGATTTCCAGTCCTAGTTTCTTAAGGAGTCTCCATACTGATTTCCATAATGGTTGCACCAGTCTACATTCCCACCAGCAGTGGAGAAGTGTTCCCTTTTCCCCACAACCTCTGCAACATTGTTGTTGATTGATTTCTTTATGATAGCCATTCTTTCTGGGATGAGATAGTATCTCAGTGTTGTTTTTATTTGCATTTCACGATGGCTAGTGATGTGCAGCAGTTTTTCATATATTTATTTGCTTCTTTAATTTCATTCTCTGAGAATTGTGTGTTCATCTCAGATGCCCATTTCTGGATTGGGCCCTTAAATTTAGGGGCCCTAATGTTTTTTAGTTCTTTATAAATTCTAGAGAGCAGACCTTTGTCTGGGTGCTTATTAGTTAAGAATTTTTCAAAATTTGTGGGTTGTCTTTGCACTTTGTTGGTAATTTCTTTTGACATGCAAAAGCTTCTCAATAACAGGAGGTCCCAGTTGTTAATTCTTTCAAGTAGTACCCGTGCAATTTGATTTTTGTTCATGAACTCTTTGCCTACCCCTATGTCTTCAAGAGTTCCTCCAATTTTCTCTTCTAGGAGATTTAGTGTTTCTATTTTAATGTTTAGAACTTTGATCCATTTTGGGGGGCTTTATTTTCGTCGAGGACTCAGGATAGAATGTGCAGAAGGATGAGGAGTTTTTGTCTCTTTCCTAGACAGAAGACTTTATGACCTTTTGCCAGGGGAGGGGCTTGCAGGGCATGTTTAGATATACCTGAGGGAGGTGATGGGGTTCTTCCCTGAGGCAGTGGGAAGGGTAAAAGTGAGTTATGTCCTGGGCTAAACTGGAGAACAGGGAGGTGTTCCTGGGAGCATAGGCCTTTGTTTTAAGAACGTCAGCCATATTAGATGACCACCACAATGATTTTAGCAATTCACACTAGGACCCAAACCTATGAATTAGGAAATGGGATGGTCATTTATATACCATTTCAGTGAGAGAAAAGAGACCATGGAAGAGCTTATTCATGGGAAATACCATTTAAGATGCATAAATTGATGGTTGGCTGATGATTCTTTATCCAGTCTTGAAAAATGAAACCAAATTTCCTCTTTTCCATTTTCACTTCCATGTCACTTCCAGATAAATTCTCTATCATTAATTGTACATTTTTACCAAAGAATACTATGGTGGATTGGTGGAATGGTTGCTGTGGCTAGACGCTCAGAATGTTCCTGCCTCAATTCAGAACAGAGACATTCCCTCACTTGATTGGAATGTCGGAGGTTGTTCTCTAGGTCTCCATGATGTGCTCTCAGTTAAGGCAGTCATTTTGCCCAATGCCAAAGGATGCTTCTTCTTGGGACTTGTATGATCGAAGTAGATGCATCCAGAAGCTGGCAGAACTTGATATGCCCACATTACTTTCTTGAGGAGTAAATATCTTCATGATGGGAGAGGCAAATAGCGAAGTTTTAGGATTATTGCTTTGCCTCCTCTGAGATCAGCCTAGTAAATAAAAATCAATACTGGAGGGTAGCAATTTGTATTGTGTCATCATTTAATTCATCAGGCTGGCTCCCACAAAGTCTGAATGAATCCTGCCAGATGAGAGTGGTTATTAGAAATTTAAGGAAACAGCCCCAGTTGCGGTGTGTGGTACTTTTGAAATCTAGGTGAAAACTCTTTCCTACTTTACTATCAACAGGTGCAGTCTACATCCTTGGAGCTAGGTGAGTCCTTGCTACTACTTTGGTTAACATAATGTGACCCAAGTGAACAGATGTGGCCTCCAAGGTTTGGTTACAAGGGGCAAGCTAGTTTCTCTTGGAAAACTTCCTTTCAGAGCCTTCACCTGCCATGTACTGTGTTTTTATAAACCAAGGCCACTATGCAGAGACCCCCTGGAGGAGAGATCAGAGGAAGAAGAGAGAGCTCGAGGGGAAGGGAAGAAGGGGAGGGTGAGGGAGAGGGGGATGGACAAGAAGAGGGAGAGGGAGGGGCAGGCAGAGGGAGGGAGGGAGAGAGAGAGAGAGAGACAGAGAGACAGAGAGATTGAGACATACTCAAGGAATAGATTAATTAAATCCCTTGTTATTTGAGTGTTCTCAGCTGAAGGACCAGATAAATGAGTAAAAAAGCCTTTGTGATCTCAACTATTATCTAAGTAGAGCCACAAGAGAGGCCCTGAACAAACTTTGCCTAGCAGACCGCCAGAGTTAAAGAAAAATAATTGCTACTGTTGTTTTAAGCCATTATGTTGTTTTGCTACAAAGATGAAAATTACTGGAACATACCTGCTGTGCTTGATTTTGTGTCCATTTCAAGAGTAAGTATGTTCTCAAAAACATGGTATGTGGTTACCAATTTAGAAGATATGTTGATTTTATCCTAGTCAAATGGGAAGTTGAGAGATGGTTTCCATTTACTTGTGATAGATGGCATGTATTTGTGTGTGTGTGTGTGTGTGTGTGTGTGTGTGTGTGTGTGTGTGTGTGTAGCTCCAGAGATATCTTAACTTGCCTGTCCTCTGATACAGGTCCAAAGATCCTAAATCTTCTAGACATCTCAGTGGTCCACTACACTGATGACATCATTTACATACTGCTCTGACCCAATACTGTATAGAGACTGACAGCTTTGAAAGGGAACCAGAGCAAGAATGGGCACTGGAGAACAACCAGGAGTTGTATAGTTGATCCTGCTGCTTGAGCTATATGACGAACCCATATGTCATCTACTAACGATATCTGTAGTGATCATAGACATCATATGGAGTTTATGGCAAATCCCAAAAGGTTTATCATGATATAGCTCATGACCTCATCTTTACCAAGCAGGTGCTGTCCTGCGGAGCTGTGTAGCCTCAGCCAGCCTTATGGCTTTGGAGCAAGCTCATAGCACCTTGGAGAATGGCTCACATTTGATAAGTAGCTTCTGATGTACCACTAGGGCATGGGAAAAATAGAGCATATGCCTCACATATCAAGTAACCATTTGTCCAAAACTGTGTCTCATGAGTTGGGTCCTACCAGACAAATCAAATTATAAGGACTGGAAATGATTGGTTTGGTAGAGTAACATAATGGCCTGCAGAAGATGTAGCTGAGACACAACGTGGAAAGTATAACCTATGGAATGTCATCTTGAAGGCTGTTGCTTTCAAGGAATTGTCTCTAGGCAATCCACCAACCTATAATTCTGTCTCTGCAATAGGTAGAACAGGTGTGGGGTAGATTTGTGCTTTCTGTCTTCATAAATCTGGAGCTATAGGTTTAGAGGTCCTAATTTTCAAACAGAGAATGCTTATACTAAAGAATACAGTAGAAGCCATTATTTTTAGGCAATGGGTGTTTGTGGTCATGTCATCCTCCTTATTCCAACAGCAAGAAGAGTGAGCAACAACAGGAGCCACTAGTTATTAGAATAGCAGGCTGTTTTATATAATAGGGAAAGGAAGAGTGTAAGGGACACCTAGCTGGTCTCCTTGGGTGTTTTTGATATTACTGGACCCAATTTTGATGGTAGAAGGATAAGTGCAGTGGCCATACCTGGAAAGCACAGATGACCAGGTGCTTAAGATCCCTTGGAGGTAAGGTCCCATCTTGTCAAATACAAATGCTTATCCTGGGTGATGGAAATTTACAATGTTTGTGGAGGAAGGAATAAAGAGTATTTTGTGACTGAGCTCACTTTCAGTAATGTGGCTGTAGTCCATTGCCCTCAGCATCCTCTTCCGAGCTTCCTCCAGGAGTGAGACTTTGGAGGCATTATTCCCAGAATAAATTATATAGAGCATGCGATCAGGGGTGGGGGGGAAGGGTAGACTGTAGTAGGTACTGCCGTGCACCAGTTAGAGTGCTCCTTTCTAGGGCTGAAGCATTCTTTTAGCTGCTGGGATATTGACATTTGGAAGTTAGCTGAACTGCTTTTTAGACTTGCCTTCAAGTCAAAATGAGTTGCTTTGCTCAAGATTATTCTGGGCCTGCTCACAGAGGTTGGCCATAGCTATTGATTTGTTGACATAGAGATTTCATGATCTGGTTCTCTTGTCCCAGGTCTGAATGACTCCAGAGTTTCTTATGGACACAGTAGAAGTCATTAGTGTGGGCCACATCACCATCTAATGTCTTGTTTGGACCAATTCTGGTTCCTCTACTTTCTTGTAGGAATTGAGAACTCCCTAATCAATTTTCTTCTGCCATCTGTTTCTTGGAGTCCACTTCTTAGAGAATCTGATTTGTGACAGCCAGTGAATGCATATCACAATTATTAAGCACATCTTAACATTATTATATATTAATGTAGTGTGTAAAACTTGGAAAATGCAGAATAGTAAAAGGAAGGAAATGAAAATTAGTCATAATAGTTTTGCAGATGGCCATTATTATTTAAACAATAGCACACATGTGGTATTGCATTTTCACCTAGCCTTGTAATTTAGGGATCAGCTGAGACAGTTGATTTGTGAATAGTAACTGAAATCGATTCTAAGTTGTTAAAAAGACTTATGAAAAGCTATCACATGACTCACATAATTGCTAGAGCGTCTTGAGAATTGGGTTACTTAGAAAGATAGAAACCAAGAAAGTTATGGACCCAGACCGTAGGCAAACCTACACCCACTACCAGGAAAATATGACCATTGTATGGTGGATGAATTTTCCCTTGTTCCTGCCTCTTTTCATTTCTTGTTTCAGATTCAAAGTCCTAACTGCAGTTGTTTGTGAATATTCTAGCTGCTTGGGAGGGAGGGACATATGTAAATACCCTTTTATGAGGTCTAAAAGGAGTGCAACAACCATTTCTGATTTCCTAGAAGTTTTATTCCTTCCATATTGCAACTGGAGGCTGGCCTTATATTCCTGGATATCTTTGCCTTCTGTTTATATTAACAAATGGCATATAAAAGTTTGATTGGCAGCTCTGTGCATAGGTGGAGCTTGTGATCTAAATTATTTGGCTCCATTGAGGAATCTCCAGACATTACTCTCTTTAGGGCTTTCTCTTGGGTAGAATTGTTTCTATGAAGAAGAATTTACCTGTGTATATGTAAGTATGGCTTCCAGAGTTCTAGAACTTGGTGGCATGTTTCTTTAGAACAAAGTTCAGTAACATTCATGAAATGTTTCTTCTGCCTTTAGGGGAACTGTTTATTTACACTTTAATATGCTTCTTCTGGTTTGAGAGAGCTTTCATACATTGTACTTTTGGTTTTTAAGAAACTTATTTAAGATTGGAAGCAGATGTTAAATTTTGTAAAATATTCAGCAACTATTTATATAATCACATGAAATTTCTCTTTGAGCTATTGTAAAACTGGGATGAATTTTAAATATCCTGATATGAATCAGTTCTTGATTTTCATGGGAATTTTAGCTGATTAGGTAATAGTATTTTTTGAAGGCCTGTAATGGTGTATGTACCTTTGTGGTCAAAGAGGAGCCCTGTTCCATGGAGTTTCAACCCAGTGTACCTGTGAGCAGGCTCTGAGACTACAGAGACATATCATCAAGTCCTCCTCTATAGCTCTTCAGGGACATAGCCACAGACAAGCTTCTTGAGTTTCCATTTTTGCCTGTAAAATTGATGTACATTAATAGATGGTATCTCATAGAAATGTCAGGAGAATTAATTGAGTTTGGTTGATGCATATTAAGAGATCAGTAAATATTAAGAGGAGGGTTTTTAAATTAAGAGGATTCTTCTGAGAGCAGAGCAATTTTGTGAGTAGAGATTTGAAAAGACAGTTATGGATAATTTCATTACAGCTACAGCTTTGGGAACTGCATTTCATTCTACAGTGTCATCACTGTGAGAAAGTACATATCCTTTCTCTACTTTTCCCTCTACCACACAGTTTATCCTTCTTGCCAGGTTGTGTATTGAAATATACTATTAAAATCAAATAGAGAAATGTTTGGATGAAAATTTCCTCTTTTCTTTCCTCAGTAAAATTATTACAGTTCTGAAAAAAAAAAAAGGCTGGGAAAGAAATAAACAGAAATTGAATGCTAACTTTTCTGGGAGTTTATTTTCAATTGACAATAAATCCGAGAGAAGGCACTGAAAAATAGATAAATAAGGATTCAATTTAGTTTAAATATAGACGCATTATCAGTGTATACATAAACGGTATGTTTTTGTGTTTTGTCAATTTATAGCACACAGGATATGTGTGAATATAGCTATAAAAACTTAGTTTTGTATGCAAATTATAATTACTATGCTTTATTATTTATGTTGTAATTGACTTGCATGACTACGAATTTCCACCTTGATGGAATCAGCAATAAATTATGTAGTTTCGTCTCCCCCACGACACAGCTTTTGTGTCGTGCTCTCAAATATAACTCTATAAATATAGATAAGGTTTACCATCTTTTGGGGGAGTGAGAAATTGCTTATTTATTTTGATGAAGGAAATAAATTACTTTCCCATCATATTAGCATGAGTCTCTAGTCTCATTATACAAAGAATTTAAAAGATTCCAATATGATTCCAGACTATTTAATAGCATCTTAATTATCTCACATCATTTTAGTAAAAATATGTCCCTATGGGGGTTACTTTGTCTCAGTAGGAAAAATGACTGATGGGGGTCTAGAGAATGGCTTTTATGCAGGGAGCAAATTCTTCAAAAAGAAGCAAAAGACTCCAGTCAGATATACTGACTGGATTCTGGAGAAGTGGCTTGCTGGATGTGAGAGAGGATATACTGGTTACCCAGAGGAAGGGGTCAGATGTCAGAGACGAGTGTCAGTAGGTGAGCTGGTTTGCTCTCTAATGAACAAGACTGGATAGTTTAATTCTCTGGAAGTAAGTTCCTTTCTAGGGTGAGGACAAGGAAAGGGGTGGGTGAGAGTTGCCTAATGAGGTGGGGATGAATCGTGCTCTGACTCAAATGCTGTTTGACAAACATAGCTACCTCCAAAAACAATGGCTTTGACATTGGTTTTTGTCACCATAGATTAACAAGTACATAGGAAAAAACAACTGGCATGTAAAAGAATACCAGGAGTCAAAGAGTAGAATTAAATTAAGTGCTCAGAACAAATATTGCCTTGTGAATTAGAGGAGCTTTTAGAAATTGGAGAACAGCTAAAACTTACAGTATTTCTATTTTTGGCAGAACCGAGGATTGAACTCAGGCCCTTGTGCTTGCCAGGGAAGCACTGAGCTATCTCCTTGGCCCCAGTATTTTTAAATTATATTTTAAGACAATTGTTTGGACATTACATCTGTAGATGTTCTTACAATTGTTTGTTACAGTTGTTACAAACATTATATCTTTAAGTGTTCTTTTTTAAAAACAATTGTGTATTTGGTACAGGGTCTCACTACACAGCTCAGGCTCCTAGTGATCCTCCTGGTTTTAGCCTCATCAGTGCTGGGATTACAGGCATGTGCCACCACACAGAGGTTTGCTTGCTGGCTCAGTGCACCTAAGGGCAGGCCCGAGAGGCACGTGGTGCCTTGGATCTAACCCTAGTCCCTGCATTTGCCTAAGCAGATACTTAGTCCACTGAGCTATCTCTCTGGCCTTCTTTAAGTGTTCTTAAAGAGGAAAGAAATGAAGCTTGGGAAAGGATATATGGAGAGAAAAATGCAGGACTGAGAAGTTAAATCTGTGAGGGATACAACTGTTGTCTGTTTCAGAATGGGCAATGCAATAGGACAGGTCTATCAAGATGCAGAAGATGATAAAGATGTGAATACCAGCTTAAGAAAAGATGAAAGAAATGAATAACAGAGGGGAAGGGGTAAGAATTTCAAAAGAAAGTAGTAGCATGTGCAAAAGGAATAATCTGAAGGAAAAATAGAAGGTAATTTTTTTTAGCTGAATTAAGAACTTAGGTGATAAATTTATGGCTTACTCAGCAGTAAGCAAAAACAGACTCAGAAAGAGATGAACAAATAGTGTACTCTACCTAGCACTAAATCTAAGAATGTTGTATGTGTACTTTCTTTGACGAGTTGCTAGAGTGATGACACTGCTACCAGTTGGTAGGCACTCACAGTATAGTGTGTCATGATATCCCAGTAGATAAAGACGGAGAAAAAAATTATGGTGTACAATCAGATAGAATAAAAGTACGACTTATCCCACCTGAAACATCAAATGACCAAACACAGTAGAGAAATCTGAGTCTGGAGAGCAAAAGGTGTTAAAGATTTTGATAACATAGCTCCTCTGCTGTTTAAGAGGGAGTTTAACAAAAGGCCATTATCAGACATTCTTAGGACAGATAGATCCCTTAGTACACTTTTTTTTTATTTTTAAAACTTTATTCAGTGTTGTCTTGACCATGATTAAAAAGTGACATTGTCTTGTGACCTCCCTGAGGGGAAATGTATTGCAGCTCACGTGCAACTCCTTACAGTCCTAGCTTGGTCCTCCTTCCGGGTCTCCTCTTGGAGTCATACCTGATGTTATTACCTGTCTTCATGTGAATCCACTGAGGAATGGGGTGATTCTGCTTTTGCTTCTTGGCCAGGAATCGTTTGATTCTGAAAGTGTTGTGAGAAGACATGATATGGGTAGAAGGAGAGAGCACACACTCAATGGCGGACTGAAGCAGAAGAGCTAATCCACTCTTCTGAACGTAATTACCACCATCATATTGCATGTAGCTACGAAATGAGTCACATTAAAGAAGTTAAGAGCACAGAATTCATGTATAAAATAGCTAGAGTTAATTAAATTAACGATGTCTATGTTAAATATTTATTATTACTGTAGCTACAAAGTGATGGAAAAATTTACAAAATCTTTGAAGGGAAGTATATATTATACATATATATTAGTCAAAATTTTCTGGAAAGATAGAGTCTAAAAGATAAGCATATATTGTGTGTAGAAAGATGTTTGTTTTAAGGAATTGACATGCTCAAGAATACCTTTCTGAGACACCTTACTTTTGATTCATACCTGGGCATTTCATGACTCTGCCAAACTGGCTCATAAAATTAGCTTATTATCACAATAAGTAAAAACACTTTAATGATAGGAAAGGTTATATCCCTAAAACTGGGAAATGTTGTCTGGGTGTGGTGGTGCATGCCTACTACCCTAAAACTTGTGAGCCTGGGAAGATGGTAGTCTATTACAGGGTGAACTACATAGCAGGACCTAAGAAACAAACAGTGAGCCAGCACCCTACAACAAACCAAAAACAATCCTTTGCTGCTCAGCCTTCCACTATGATAGCAAATGCATGCAGTAATCAGCTTGTAATGAGGAAAGGTTCATTTTATCTCATGGCTTCAGAAGTTTCAGTCCATAGCCAGTAGAGCGGCCCCATTGTTCTGTGCCTGTGGCAGTGCGACATGTCAGAGTGGAAGCATATGGCAGAGAAAATCTGCACACCTGTGACTAGGAAATGAAAGAGAGAAAAAAGCAAGGACTGGGATCCCATAATTCTCATGGAGATTGTGCTCTCAGAGCCCGAAAACTTTACTAGGCCCCAACTTTTAAAGGTCCCACCACCTTCCAACAGTAGGGAGCTGGGGACAATGCCTTCAGTTTGGGAGCTTTGGGGGACATTAAGAGCCAAACTGGAGCACTTTGCCAAAACAAACCCAAACTTAACTGAACGAAAATAAAAACTTTTCCAGATTTATAATAGTTATTTTTTTGTGGCATAAATTCTTCCACTGTGGTTGATTTCAAGTTCCAAGTGTAGATTTGAGATGTATGCAGCTCTTCTTCAGCTCTTCTGGGAAGCACTTATTCCATTGAGCCATCTCCCCAGCCCCTCTTCAGCTCTTCTGTACCAGTAGCACACCCCGTTTATGTAGTAAACGGATACACACTGAATCCCAGTTATTTTACTCCTTGCCAAATTTTATATTGGCGCACTCCTGTAATCCCAGCACTGGGGGATCACTATGAGTCCAGAAAAGATTTTGCAGTGTTGTTTCTGCTTTAAAAAGTCTCCAATGTAGGCCAGGGAGATAGCTCAGTGGCATAAGTGCCTGCCTGGCAAGCACAAGGTTGTGAGATGGATCCATGATACTACAAAACCGAACAAGTAAAAGGTCTCCAATGTTCATTTTAACTCTTTTGTAAGAATTTGTATTCTCAAGCTCCAGCCAGATAGCTCAGAGGCTTGAAGTGCCTGCTTAGGCAGACACAAGGACTGGGCTTTGATTCTGGCCCGCCGGTCTGGCCCTTCCCCTAGGGTGTGCTGAGATGGTGAGTGAGACTGAGCATGGTGGCATGCGCCTGTTATTCCAGTGTGTGGGAGGCTGAAAACAGGAGAATAACTGTGAGTCCGATCTGTGTAGTGAGAACCTATAGACCCTATACTAAATACATAAAAAAGAAAGAAACTATTCTCTTGAATTTTTTCTTCTTTAATTTGGCTTAATATTTATGTCTTAGCCCTCTTGGCTCTCTTAATTTTATTTTATAAAGAACTTCTGATTTCTGCCTGTATCTATCTGTATGTAATTATATGTTTATATCTACATCTATATTTATATAAACTTGCTTGTGGCCTACTAAGTATTTAATTTGTGTCAATCTACTCAGAGATATAGATATAAATAGAGACATATGTTCATTTGCCATTTACCAAAATTTTATGCATTTCTTTTGGAGGATTATTTCTGATTTATACTTTTGTAATGTTCTCTTTCCTTATGTTTTTAGTACCCTTGTATAGTCCTCAAATGTCAATAATTTTAAAGAAGCAAATCTTTGATTAATTCAATTAAATATTCCACCAAAATACCAGTTGTGAATAATAAGAGCTGTGATTTTTATAACAATGGATCATTAGTCCCAAGCTGAAGAACACTAAAGAAGATCGTGCTGCTTGAAATTCTAGAATAAAAATAGTTTTAAATTTTCTCATTAATTATAGAATTTGTTTTTACCTACTGAGGAGAATGTGTAGGTATAAGGGGAATTTAGGTAGGTGGAAAATATTTAGTGTACAATTGCTTTATCTTGGTAGTAATAATTTATTAAATTAGGAAATTAAATTTTCTTTGAGGTTTTCCAATATCTTAGTTTTTGGTCTTTTTTTTTCTCTGGTACTTGGGATTGAACTCAGGACCTTGTGCTTACCAAGCAGGTGCTTATACCACTGAGCTATATCCCCAGCCCAATGTTTGGTATTTTAATACTAATCCATAACACTTTGGATTTTAATAACAAAAAGCGAATTGGAAATTAACAAATTTGTTTAGTGAAAAATTCTCACAAAAACAAGGCAAAACTACATGCAGTGCATATTCGCATTTGACCCATGTCTGTTCCTTCCTCAGGAACAGTGAATTTTAAGTGTATTGGCACCAGAAATGTATGAATATACAAGTATCTATGCTCACACATCAGACTTAGAAGCCTCTTATGAAAGTAGGATAGCTTCATATAAGATATATGGAGCTTTCCAAATGTTGTTTATTTCTAAGTGTTCCTATAGAAGGATGTGAGAGGTGCCTATTTTTATAGAAGACACACATTTTGGGCGCTGGGAGCAGAAACACCTGCTAGTGTAGGACGAGTCAGAGATACTCTATTTTGACTTTGGACCAGCTATCAATATCCAACAAGAACACCTGTGCTGAGAATTAGTCAGTTTCTGCCCTCAGACTCCCTGCTGTGTGATTCTCTGTAATGGTAACCCTCTAGCACGAAGGTGGGGTGTATCAGTTTTACACATCTGGAGGAATTCTAGCTACCAGTTTCTGGGTGGCTTGGCATCTACAAAGGGTTCTGTTCTCTGGGGGATAAACCACAGCATTTAAACAACTAGATCCTAAGTGAGGTCCTGTGTTTCCTTACCTGTCTGTGCAGACTTGCCAAGTCACAAATAAGCTTGTCATTTATTAAGCAACTTCTTTTAGGTCTGATTGTTTAGAAAAAGATTCTCAGATGAGGATTCCTGTGTATATTATCCATGGTTCTGCCAGAGAAGCATATCCTGACAGCATAAGGGATTTATTATAGGGTTGTGGCTAGGAGCAATCATTGGAGATGGTTGGATAGCTTATGATTTTCCATTTAGCTTTCTAATGAGCACTTTATGTTCCTTATTTTCTGCCTTGCACTACAGGAATGACATATGTCATTGGAGGTACTTTGAGGAACAATTGAAGTGAACAGCAACTGAATTCAGCCACTTTGCCTTGGTGGTTTGAATGCATCATTTCTGTTTGCTTTCTTAACATTGGTTTGCAAGAAATATGTTGCCCCTTTTCCCCTTTTTGAGAATATTCCACTGATAGCCAGTATTTCCCATCATCCTTCTCTTCCTGGACATCTAAAAGACTGCGTTGTCTATCTTCCTTGGTTGATAAAATCATGTGACTGGTTCTAGCCAAAAGGCTGCCTGGTTCCTGTGTGGAACAATTAAGAAGCAGTGTATGCATGACGTTCTCCTGCCCTCTTTTGTAGTGAGGATGGAGAAGCCCCAGGTGGAAGCATCACTATGTGGAAGGCAGCTTCCCTGGAAAGGTGCCCAATATTGCAGAGGATTTTGTTTTTTTTTAAGAGAATAAAGAGCAGTAAAACTAATTAGAAATGATACAGAATTCCACTAAACAAAATGAGGGGAATTCAACAATGGTTGTTGTATTGCATATTGTTATCTTCTAATTAGTTGTTCAGATTGCCAGATATAAGCAAGCAACATTGGTCAAAAAATTAAAAGGAAAAGAGAAAAAAGTTTAAGCGCTAACTTCTTCCCTTCCCTTTTCTTTCTTTCTTTCTTTCTTTCTTTCTTTCTTTCTTTCTTTCTTTCTTTCTTTCTTTCTTTCTTTCTTTCTTTCCTTCTTTCTTTCTTTCTTTAACTTTCTTTCCCTTATCCCAGTTGTTCCTTCCCTTTGAACAGTTTTGCTTTTCACTTTTTGAAGGAGCAAGCAATAAACTTGCACTAAGCTTCTGAGATTTTGGTACTTTATACGTCTTATTGCAACATACCTTGGTCTGGTCTAACTAATGTTAACACCAAGGCCTATTTGAGCCAAACAAACTTGCATATAATTTTATTAATTATTTGTTTGTTTGTTTGTTTTTGGCAGAGCCGGGGATTGAACTCAGGCCCTTGTGCTTGCCAGGGAAGCACTTATTCCACTGAGCCATGCCCCCGGCCCCTTTATTAATTATTATACACACATCAGTATCAGCCTGAAAAAAAAATAGTACCAAGCTTTCAATTTTAAAGATTTTATGCTCTTAATTTCCTTGTATTTTATTCAATTTAATCTATACCCAAAACTGTGTTTAATTCTTTTATTAATTATCTAAATTAAAATCTAAATTACTTAATGGATAAAAATTTAGACAACCTGGAATTTCCTTTAATGCTGAGCAGATTGGGCTGGGGAGATAGCTCAGTGGTCTAAATGCCTGCCAGACAAAGCAAAGACTTGAGTTTGATCCCTGGTACTGCATGCTGTGCTGGCTCTGGAACCCAGACGTGCTGAGCCAGCTGTGAAACCAGGTGTGGTGGTGCACACATGTAACCTCAGCATTGGGGAGGCTGAGATGGGATCTCTGGGAGTCTGAACTGTGTAGTGAGACCTTCTATCTAATAAAAAATAAATAAGCAAAAATAGTACTGATCAGATTGTGCCTTTAAAACTGCTTTGTGGGGCCAAGGAGATGGCTCAGTGGAATAAACACTTCCCTGTCAAGCACAAGGTCCTGAGTTCAATTCCCAGTTCTGCCAAAAACAAGACAAAACAAAAACTGCTTTGTTTTAGGACATTCTGAGAGAATCTAGAAAATCAACTTCCTTCTTGAGTTTTTCCTAGGCTTTTGTATTCTTTTAGAGCTCTGGTTGTAGAAGGAGCCAGGTAAATTATATAGCATGACACCTTATTTTGGGTAGCACAATCAATGATGAGCAGACAAACTCATTCATTTGCATATTAAAACAAACCTAAATTGTTGATTACTGCTCATTTGTTCTTAAGATGCTCAAGGTGCATGTAATGGTTAATTGATTGTGTTAACTTGAGAAGTTTAGTTAACAAAAGCCTAGCTAAATTGTCTCAGCAACTCAACACCCTGGGGTGTAGAAGATATGTTCTAGGGCAGTTCACTCCCCTGGGTGATATAAAGGGGAAATGGGGCAGGACTGATCTACTTCTGTTCTTCAAAGAAGCTTGTCTTCACCTTCAGCTTACGTGTCATTTCTTGTCTTCCACCACAGATTCTGAAGCATTCTGTCTCAGACTCATTGCCCTCATAATATAGACTTACGAGGCCACTTCAGAGAGCTCCAGACTTGGAACTAAATCTTTCCATCTCCAGTGTGCAGACACCCTCTGCACACTTCCTCATCCAACTCTGTGGGTGACCATTGTAAGCTGATCTTGTAATTTCTTATTCATTTGTATATCTTGTGTTATATCTGTTTCTTTAGTAAAAAACACTGATTGATATGATGTATCTACTAAATCCTGGTCCCTGGTAAAAAGCAACAAAGGCAGATGCATGCCTGAATTTCAGGCTGCCTTAGAACCAGGCAAACAACTTTGGGTTTTATTCTAAAGACAATAGTATCCTCGTTTTCTCATAACCATGGTACACTGAAAAGGCAATGCATTTTCTGCTTGTTTAAAGAAAGTTCTGAGGGTCATCCCCTTTGGGCTTATGTGGGTTGAATATTTACATGGAAACATTTTAGCTAGAGGAATAGAATCATGCTGATTTCCCAAGCTTGAGACACATGCTTATTCAAGTCATTCACCTAGTACAGAAGTTACCAAGTCACAATCCATGAGCAATTTGTCTATTTTTTTCTCAGGTAATATTGTTTTGGAATACATCTATGGGTATTCATTTAGAACATTGCCTGTGGCTGCTTTGGTAGTATGACAGTTTTGCTGAGTATTTGTAACAGAGACCAAATGGCCTACACAATCTAAAATATTTACTACCTGGTCTTTTATAAAAAATATATTGTCAAATACAAAACCAGGAACACATTGGTAGTGCTGCTATAACAAAGAACCATGAGTGGAGTGGATTAAGCTAGAAATTTATTTTCTCACAATTCTAGGCTAGAAATTTGAGGCCAATATGTTAGCAAAGTTGATTTCTTCCAAGGCCCCTCTGCTGTTTTTTTTTTTTTTTTTTTGTCTTTTTGAGACAGGGTCTCACTATGCAGCTCAAGCTGGCCTTAAGCTCACTTTGTCGCTCAGACTGTTCTCGAACTCACAACAATCCTCCTGCCTCAGCCTCCCAAGTGCTGGGATTACAGGCCTGCGCCACCACGCCCGGCTCCCTCTGCTGTTTTGCAGATGGTATTTCGCCTATGTCTTCCATGATCTTCCCTCTATGTGCCTATGTTATTATTTCTTTTTATAAAGACAGCAGCTTTTACACTAGGAATGACCTAATGACCTCATTATATATTAAAGACCCTATCTTAAGTTAATCTTTGATTAATTATAAATCCTGCAGTTACCTTCTGTGACCCCTAGTGTTTTCCCAGTCAGGAGGATTTTACTAGGAATCTTAGGAGGACTCTGTCCTCCTTATTAATTGTGGGGAATACACTTCAGCCCTCAAAATGAGGAGATAATGGGCTCTGATTGGTGGGTTCATGTGTCCTACTAGAGCCAAATGAGAGGAAGTGACTTTTAAGTAGAATCTGGAATGTTTTCACCAAAATACTCTAGAATGGATATTCTAGAGTAATAGAATAAAAAAGATTATGTAGTGCTATTTCTTTTGCTCAGTGTTTTCTGGAAGAGGAAAATATGTGGGCTGACTGGAAAGAATTCTAAACAAAAAAAAAATCATGTTTGTGGGGTTGAACTGACATGCTATAGAGATAATAGATCAAATAATTTATAAGAGGAAAAATATGTACACTGTTTTCAAGTACAAAACAAAATAGCAAACCAAAAGCTGTTAACCCCAAATCTTAAATCAGGCCCATATATGCAAACATTGTATTGTCTCCTTGGAGTGAGAACCTGAAAGAGAAAAATGGAATCTGAAGGGTTCAATAGATACTGGGAAAAGAGAATGAATTTATTCAAAAGGAAAGAGTTACTGAGTTGAAGAGAAGGACAGGAGAGGGAGTGGGGGAAAGGGATTTATCTATGTAAGAAAGCATGATAGTTCAGATAACTGTACTGTGCATTTCTGTTAGTCTATGAAAAGGAGCAGTTAATGCTTTAATTTGTTTTGTCTCCTTTTTTCAATTGTTTCTCCATTTTGTCTTAATTTCTTATACATTTCTTTCTTTTTTCTTCCAGTCTTACATGCATATGTCTTGTAATACAAATAACTGGTTAGTAGGCAATGTTATATACTATAACGAATACTGTGGAATTCATATTATTTAAGTACAAATCTATCACTTGCAATTTTTTCTGTTTTAATTCTAACCCATGTTCTTAAAAAAAAAAAAAAAAGCAGTTTTGAGCTATTGTCTCTGAACATTCTCACATTAAATATCAAGGGAAGGTAGAAAATGTACAAGATAAAGTACTCACAAATTGTAGATTTACATTAATTACATGGATCTCTGCCAGGACCAAAAGGACTGTTATAATGGCGTATGTGGAGGGGCACACAAACAAACAAGCCAAGCAAGTGGTACAATTTGATATACCTGGGAAGAGACTTTTTGGCTCAAAAGAGGAAAAACAAAACAACTAAGTTCCCAGTGGCTTTTCTTTAGTTTGTAAGAAGAAAATTATCCAAATAAATCAGGAAGGAATTAGTGCAGCAATTCTCAAAGTGTGAATCCCAGATCCTCAGCACCAGAATCCTTAGGACCTGCTGGGAACATCGATTCCCAGGCCTCCCCTCAAAACTACCCACTCAGGACCTCTGAGGAATGGACCCAGCTGTCTGCATGAAATGAACTCTCTAGATGACTCTGACACATGCCAAAGCTTGAAAACCACTGAGTTGTAAATTCGCTCACATTTAGGATGAAATCTTAACTAGAGATTGCTGTGTCAGTTAGGCTAAGGTTCAGCAGCATGAAAGTCACTAGACTTTCTGTTCATTTGTTTTGTAATAGTGGTAATCCGGGCATAGAAGTCTGGAACTGGTAGGATGGTCTTATCATCATCAATGGTGCAGGATTCTTACAGGTTTTTTCTCCATTAAAATGTAGACTTTCACAGTTCAGGTGTTTTATGGCTCAGTATGGTTGTAGGAGCTCCTGTAATTATATCATCAGTTCCAGTGAGGATTTAGGATGCAGAGGGATAGGACAAGAGCTGCATAACCCTTGCTGGGTTCATCATTTTTTTTTTTAAAGTTTTTCTGTCTAAATTTTTTTTTTTTACAAGAGCATAAGTGCACTTTTATTTTCCATTAGTTTAAAGGTGCAGCATCACACAGATTCGGCATCTGATGGCCTTAGTAGGAAGGTTGCTTCGGAACTTGGCATTTACCATGCCGCTATGTCCATGGGCCTGAGTTACTTTTCCCCAGATCGCTCTGGTTTTGTTTGGTGTGTACCTGGAGTCACTGTGTCTTTTTCTTTGTACACATAAGCACATCTCTTGCCCAAGTAGAATTCAGTTTCATCGTGGGCATAAACACCTTCAATTTTAGGAAGAGCTGTGGTTCCAGAGACCCTGCTTATAGCTAGTAACAATGGCCTTGCAGCACAGTCTTCCAGACATATTTGCCTTTTAAAATCCTGTTCCCAGCAAGTTCCACTTATTTGCCCCCAATTCCCACACCAAGTGCTCCCCTCACCTCCCCTGCTTGTCTCCATTGGTGAGACGGGCCAGGGAAACTTGATCTGGTCCCACTTCTCCATGAAATGAAACTGAAAACTTGTGGTAGAGACTACAGGAAGTAAAATTGTAGGTGACTATCAGCTTTCCATAGTTGCGAACTGACTCAGCCTTGTGCATTACAAGATGGGGAGAGGCAGGTGTGTATAGGGGTGACCTGTACTTTATAGAAGAGAGGGAAACTCTTCCCTTCCACTTACCAGTGTGGTAATGAGGATTTAGACAGAGATTTGGGTAAGTTTTTAGGGAGGCTTGCAAATTGGAGGCTGGGCAAAGCCAGATTGAGAGTAAAGATGAAGGTGCAAGAAGATTTTGCTGTTTGTGATGGGCCCAAGTTGTTTGACGGCTTCCTTTTCCAACTCAAAGGAAAGCTCTAACTTTGAGTACTTTAACCTTTTATTCTTACATTAGCTTTTTTTTCAAATGACAGATACAGATTGTGACAACATAGTACCTGCATGCTATGTAGTGGTGGCCTTGGGGAGGATGAAGGGCAGTGCAAAAATAAATGTTTCAGAGCAGACAGATTAGAGGATAATCGATGATTCCAATCCATGTACACATGGAAATGACATAAAGAGTAACTAAAAGAATCAGCTGGATTGATTTCCTTCTTTCTCCTGCCTGGTATATGGGTATGATATTTGGAACTCGAGAAATGGTTCTTTGACCATAAGGCAACACTGAGGACAAAAGCCATATGCTAAGGACCTCAGTGTAGAAGAATAGTAGCACTTAATTTTGGGATGTGCACCTCCCTCTAGCCCTGGCCTGTCTACTGCTGGACTTCTTTCATGTGTGAGAAAAAAAGCCACCCTTATGTTTTAGGAATTTGTCAGTTGCTGCTGAATACAATTCCCATCTAATGCAGAGACATTTTTTGCTGTTTAAAATTGCAATGTGCTTGTAGGCAAAAAAAAAAAAAAATCATTAATCACTGTTATAATTAATGTGAAAGCTGCAGTGCTTTTGATTAAGGCAGAATTAAACTGGAGCATTAAGCTAGGAGTATCAGTAACAGGTATTTGTAGTAAGCTGTGAAGATTGACACAAACTGTCATTATGTTAATGGGACATGGCATTTCCTGCCACAGCTGTGGGATCTGTGCTGCTGTTTTTTTTTTTTTTTTTTGTTTGTTTCTTTTTGTTGTTGTTCATGAAATGGGTGAAGGTAAAGCACTAACTTTGCATTCTGTGTGTATACTAAGATGATTTCTTTGAATAGAAATGGTGCATATCAATGTGAGAAAAAGGTCATAGGAGCTCCTTGAGTAAGGGTGCACAAATCAATGCTGGGAATAAAAATGTGGCGGGAGAATTTGTGTCCACCAAGCCCTGTGCTCTGCTTTATTCTGCCTACAGAGCAGAGAAAGTGGACTCAAACACAAGCTGGGATCAAAAAGGTGAGCAGATCTTGCTAAGCTGCTAAATTGTCCCAGTTCAAAAAGGTGGGTCCAATGGAATTTCTTTTTATGTTTCTGAGGAACTTCCACATTGATGGTTCTAGTTTACACTCATGCCAACAGGATGAAAAAATTCCTTTTCTTGATGTCCTATCCAGCTTTTGTTTCTCCTTGTGTATGTTCTTTTTTTTTTTTTTCCAAGTAGCTGCCTTTACTTTAAATCTTTTTAAAATTTTTTTTAGGGAAGGTTCTACAGGGTGTTCAGAGTCTCACTGCTAGATCGGACTCATAGTGATGTGCCTGTTTACAGCCTCCCAAGAGCTGGGATTACAGGCGTGTGCCACCCTGCCCAGGCTCAGTGTACCCCAGGGATGGGGCCACCGTCGCAGGCCCCAGGGATGGAACCCTTGATCCCTGCACCTGCTTGCAGGTGCTTTAATCTGCTGAGCTATTTGGTCAACCCTTACTTTAACTCTTAAAAGCACAGTCTATTGAGAATTATCCCTTCCTTTTATTTTACTTTTCCTTTTCTGTTAGCATATGTTTGCAGTATGTAATAAATGCATACATCCCAGGGAATTAGTTCATATACATAGTGTATCTTCATCCTTTTTACCTCCCCTTCCTCTCATCTCCCTCCCATCTCCCTCCATCCCTAGGACCTTTCCCAGAGCCCTGAAGTTCCCCTCTCTGATTCCTAGCATCTGTCTTATTTTGCTCTTTAAATTATTTATACTTTGACTTCTCATAGAAGAGAGGTCATGGCGTATTTAGCTTACTGTGTCTCATTTATTTCACTTTAAATTATGGTAATTTTTATGTTCTTGATGACAGCCAGTCTGATTGGAGTAAGATGGAATCTCAGTTTGTTTTAATTTGCTTTTCCCTAATAGCTGAAGATGTTGCCCATTTTCGCGTGCTTATTGGCTCTTCATGCCACTGCTATGGAGAAATGCCATGTTTTTCATTAGGTCATTTGTTTTAGGGTCAGTTTTCGATTTCTTTTTATAATCTAGATATTAGTTCCCTATCAGGAAAGCAGCTTGCATTCTTCTTTTTCTCCACTCTGTAGAATGCCTCTTCAGTCTCTTGTTTCCTTTGCTGTGCAAAAGCTTTTAAACTTGATACTAGCTCATTTGTTCTTTCTTTCTTTTTCTAATTTTCTTTTGAGAGAGGGCCTCCTTGTGTAGTTCAACATGGCCTTGAACTCACCATGTAGCCCAGGCTGGCCTTGAACTCATGGTGATCCTTCTAGCTCAGGCTCCCGAGAGCTAGGTGGTAATGTAGAGTTATATATATATATATATATATATATATCCAAATGTATATAAATACTATGTATCAGAAACATACACCAATCAAAAATAACAAAGTAAAACAAAAGATAAAAAGACTGGAAGCAGTTAACAGTATCAGACAAAGAAAGAAAGAAACAATAAAAAGACAGGCAGAGCCACTCACAAAGGTGTGCGTCTGTAATTACGGCTCCTGGGGAAGATGCTGTGGGAAGATCATGAGCTTGGGGTTGGCCTTTGCTATACAGTGGCTTAGTAAGGTGTGATCTTTTCTAAAAGAAAAATGCTGAGGTTGTATAGCTCAGAAGTAGAAAGCTTGCTGACATGCATCAGGCCCTGAGTTAATCACCAGTCCTGGGAAAAAATAGGATAGACTTTACCTTGGCAAAGTGCATCTCTTGCATTTTCAACACCTTTTATTCTGCCTCCTCAAATTTGCAAAAAATTGGGGTTAGGGTAGGTGTAAAAAACACAGTACAAAATTATGTTCAATACCTTTGTAGTAATAACATTTCCATGGTGGGAGAGGAGATTAGGAAAAATGTCTTAAAAGTTTCCTTAGAGAGCACTAACAAAATCAAAACTGCAAAATCTTGCTGTACCTAATGTCATAGGTCTTATTATTGCTCCCAGTTCTTCACTCTTTGACCCTGTTTCTTGATTTTGCATTTATCCATATTGTTTGCTTTAGCCAGCTGCTCTTCAGAGCTTGCAATGTGAGCAGAGGTTTCTGCTGTACCTGCGAGGTTGGACTTATCCTCTTCTGTTCCAGTGGCTGTAAAACCACTGCCCCTTTAGCATGGCCTTGGAGTGAACTTGAACCAACCATGTGGCCTGCAGCAGCAGTGTTTGTGGCTACCTAGATCAGACACACCACAGCAGATCTGCAGCCCCACAAGCATGTGAGAAAGTGCTTGGCATTGTAAGCCTCTGAGACTTTTGGAGAAATTTGTTACGCAAAAAATATGTTACTGCATTCTTAAGGCAGTAAATGCATGAATACATCTAGTGGAATCTGATCTCATACTAAAATTTCATGCACATTCCAACAGAATTAGCCAAGTTCTAATTTAAACTCAAGGGAATCCTTCTCTGATGTATAACCTGCCTCCTAGCACTTCAGCTCCTTATTTCTGACTCTGGTCTGGATTCCTTTTGTGGTAGCCATTAGTTAGGTTGAAGAGTGCTCTCATTTCCTCAGGATGTTTGGATGCTTTATGGCTTTGCTTACTTTTTATTTATCTTTGGATATTTTGATTTATGAAACATATTTTCAATGTTCCCCTGAAAACATGATTTAGTTATGTTTTCTTTCTATGCTACCTGGAATGATAAAGTTTTCTGGCTGGTGTAGGGCTGCATGGGTTTTGGATTAATGGGGTTGCTTAATCCCATTCATAAATTAAGGACAAGTTCTTAATTTAATCAATTAAGCATGCTTTGGAATGGTATGTCTCTATACTTGCTATAAGCAGGATGTGAAGCAAAAATTTATTCACCAGGATGCTTTGTTCTTGATTAACTTCAGATGCATGTAACTGTCCAAAAACTTGCTTCAGTGTAGACAAAACATTTCAGTTTCATATGTTTTTGATGTCATAAGGACAGAACTTCATTATAGCTTCATAGGAGAGTCAGTTTCTAGAAGTTCTTCAAAGAAATCATTGATGCCTTGGTTTATTAGAGAAGTTGCCGTTTTTCACAAAGTATTATGACCTTAAATATTTTGTGTACAGAAAAGAAAAATATCATTCAAATACATTATATCTAAAAATGCAATCAGTGGTAGTCAAATGAATAAATGTACTTAAACCTTATCCAATAAAACATGAGCATGATGTTTTGATTTTTGTGCTTTTTAAAGAAAAAAATAATAATAAAAACATTAGGAACAATACAGAATTTCACTAACTGAACAAAATAATATGAATTCTACAATGCTTGTTGTGTTACACAGTGTTGTCTTCAAATTAGTTTTTCAGATTGCCAGATATAATCATGCAAAGATGTATTTATTTTGCATTTCCTTCTACGTATGACAATATTATAAAAAAATTTTACATTAAATTTAAAATCACAAGTTAGGACTGGTTTGAGCCATGGTAATGAGACTATATAATGATAGAAGGGAAGGGCAGGATTGGATGCCATTTGTAAGTTTTAAAGAAAGAAACAGAAAAACTACAAAGATGTTTCATATTTCAGTGGCTTTTATATTAAGGAGCCCATTTTTTTCTCAGTTTGTTTTCTTGTTGCTTCATTTTTTAAAAATTATTATTATTTTATTGAAGAACAAATAGAAATGAGACAGTTTCAAGACAAATTAACAGGACAGATTCGATAAATTAATACATTCAAAATGCTTTCGTAATGTTTTGGTGTCGTACAAGGTGCATACATGATATTATACTTACAGACATTATTATAGCAGATGTCTCTAATCAGTGAATGAAGAGTGTAGCTATATACTTATTTTTTATAGCTGAATTATATCACAGATTCAATAATTAATACTTTCTACCTTGTTATCTCCCTAGTGTTTGTCCATAGTACTAGAAGCCAAAATAATATCTTGGCCAACCACTATTAGTGCAAATCTTGCTTCTCATAGAATTATGCAGAAGCACGGCATATTTATCCTAACTGTACTGTTTATACACACACATCATGATTCTTCCCTTGTATATCCCTTTTTCTTGTTTTGACCTGTCAAAGATGAACACTCCATTGTCATTAAACCAATTTAGATGCCTGAACTTGGCGACACAATCCAACACAGTCCAGCATTCCACAATAATAGTGAGTTATCTATAGAAGTTGTTGACTATAGCCATTTACAGCTCAACTTATTATTATGGCCCAGCATTGTATGCCTCATTTTTATACTTTTCTGCTGGATGGTTAAAACTGAGATAGAGCAAGACCTATACACCAAAACATGTAGTTTTTGTTTCTGATGAGGTCAGTGAAGTCCCCTCAGGGTTTATCTTGTAATCCTGTACCTTACTCTGTAGATCCTTTGTCTGTGTCATCCATGTGGATGAGTCACAGCCAATGCTTGACCAGTTTGCACTCTGTGAGTGCATGAGAGAAAGTTTTTTCTACATGTGACTCTCCCTATGTACACGATAGATCATCAATCTCTTTCCTCTGTGGCTCCATAATCTCCTTGATCAGAAAATTTGGGGCACAACTGAGTTTCATGATGTTACAGTACAGGTTCACATATGTCCTGAGTCTTCGTTGACCTTGAAAGGCTAGGGCCAAAATGTTGGCCAGCCTTGCGGCTCTTCTATTTCTCCAATTTTGATCTGTGAACTTAGGTTGTTAAACATCCAGAAGAAAAGCTAATTAGTACCTTGAAGCATATGCCATTCAGTTTGCCCTAACTATCTGACTAAATTCTTTTTAGTTGTTATTGTACATTTCTATTTGTATTTCTTCTTTTGACTTCTTATACTAGGGAGACTATATGATATTTGCACATGTGTGTCTGGTTTATTTCACTTACGAGTATATGTTCAAGTGGCATCCACTTCAATATAAATGCTTCAAGTTTATCATTCTTCATAACTGAGTAATACTCCATTATATAGAAATACCATATCTTTTTCAACCATTCCTCATGTGACAGACATCTTGGTTGTTTCCAAGATTTTGCCATCACAAATTGTGCTGCTATAAACATGGGTACTTCCGAGGCACCGAAAGAATAATGCCTTTCAGTGGGTGCTGGGGCTAATGCCTAAGTGCTCATTAGAAAGGAATATCACAAATTTTTTGGTTTGTTTGTTTTTATTTTTTTCCACAGTCCAGGATGCTCTTTTTTTTTTTTTTTTTTTTTTTTTTTTTTTTTTTTTCTTTTTTGAGACAGGGTCTCATTGTGCAGTTCAGGCTGGCCTTGAGCTCACTTTGTAGCTCAGGCTGGTCTCGAACTCACAACAATCCTCCTGCCTCAGCCTCCCGAGTGCTGGGTTACAGGCATGCACCACCACGCCCGGCTCCAGGATGCTCTTGAACTCACTAGGTAGCACAGACTGGCCTCAAATTCACGCTAATCCTCCTGTCTCGGTCTCCTGAGGGCTGAGATTAGAGGCATGCACCACTACACCTAGCTTCATATAGCAAAATTGTTTCTAGAAACTAAAATACAAATGAATTTCAGGAGCTTCCACATACTATGCATACAAGTCACTTGTGGATCATACTGACATGCAGATTTAGATGTGGAAAATCAGAGCCAGGAGCTGAGTCTACACCATCTGCATTATCTGAAAGGCATTATTCTTTCGGTGCCCTCAGAAGTACCCACCCTTATAAAAAGACATCTTTACATGGTCAGCCCCACCTGAAAAAATGCCCTGCAGCAGTGCAAGGCAGAGAGAACTTGTACTGGGATTTGGCTCCCTGAAGAATTTCAGCCAGGTGGGAGAGACAATGGCTTTGGGACTTCAAAGTATTTTGTGTGGATGAAAAAAAATCTCTCTAATAGAGCTAGCATGACCAGGGTATGGGGTAAAGGGAGCCACACATATCACAGGCCCCATGGGGATGGAAGCCATCACAGAGCCCAGTGTCCCCTGATGCTCTAGGCCAGGGTTAGGGTCTTGGATGTTTAGGTTAGGATATATATAGGCTCTCTAGGCACTTAGGAGCACTTCAAGAGATCAATTTGAGCCTTTGGGCCTAAACTCCCATATAATAACATATAAAATGCCTCATGTATTGATCACCTACTGTCTGCCAGTCACCATAGTCATCCCATTCAATTCTTTTGAGCGATGGCTTTTTTTTTTTTTTTCAGAACCAGGGATTGAACTCTGGCCCTTTCACTTGCCAGGGAAGCGCTTATTCCACTGAGCCATCTCCCTGGCTCCCTGATGGCTCTTACTATGTGCTTTTTTTTTTTTTTTTTTACTATGTGCATTTTATAGACAAGACAACTAAACCTTGGAGAGGCCAAGTAAGTTCTTCAAGAGTACTGAGCTCTTAAGTGGTTGGGTGGGATTTGAACCTAGGTCTGTCTGTCCAGGCTTCTCTTATACCATGAAGGACCCAGTGCCTTGGCATTTTAGGGCAGTATACTAGGAAATTGACTCTGGGGCTTGTGGCTAAGCTTGTCTTGTACACAAAGATAATGGAGAAGAAGGGAAATCCAGGATGTGTTAATGCTAGTGTAATGCGTGATGCCCTCCTTTGTCCCCATGAAGCTGGCTTTCTTTTGCATGTATTTCTGGTTCTGAAAGTGCAAGAGGGATTTCTGGACTGTTCTCCCTAAAACTCCTGGTGGCTAGGTATTGGAGCCAGGCTGGTTCCATTAACCTAGAACCATTGGAAGATAAGCTAGAGGCTACACTGTCTTATTTCATGACAGAGAAGAAATTAGAAGTGAAGGGGCCACTTATGCATGGGCTTAGAAGACAAAGAGGAAGCACAAGGCTGGTGCTTGCCTCTGCCAACCAGCAAAATGTGTCCCACTTACAGTGATAGCTTGTTGCTCAATCCAATCAGCAGGTCCCACTTTTGAGAGGTAAGGCATAAACAGGGATGAAATTCCTGGGGAGGTTGGAGCCATCTGCCCATCAAGACTTTGAGAGAAGTATTATTCCATCTCCAAGTATTAGGAAGTAGTTTGAAGAGATAGCACCAAAGAGTCTGAGGATGGGTTCTCTATCTTGAGAGATGGTGTTTTTTGTTGGAAGGCAAATATCAGGGTGCTGGAAGCCCATAATGTATGAGCTTTTTGTTCCCAGAGAGTCCCTTGTTAAACATTTATGAGGATGTCTCTGAGAAGCAGGAAAATAGAAGCATGAAAGGTCCTCAGAGCAGAGCAAAGGAATAATTCATCAATAAGTTATATGTAATGTTTCTTAAATCCTCCTACAACTCCTGTGAAGCAATAGGAATCTCTGTAATAGATTTCTAAGCTCTGACAGTTGATCATCTGTTTTGTCAAAAATAATTTCAATAAATCCAAACTCTGTGGTGAGGGAAATTGATGTGGATGATCTAGTAGGCATTTAAAGGGCTGCTAAAAAAAGGATTAATTATTTTTTGGTACCAGGGCCTAAACTCAGCGTCTTCACACTGAACTACATGCTAAGTACTTTTTCTGAAAAAAATATATGTATTATTTTGAGACAGAACCTCACTGAATTGCTACATCACCCAGACTAACTCAAATTTGTGGTCCTCCTGCCTCAGCCTACCAGAACACTGGGATTGTAGTTAAATACCACCACAACTGGCTTGGAGAAAGGATTAGAATGGTGGTTCTCAAACTTGAGCTGGCACCCGTATTTGGGTGGTTCACACTCTGATCACTGGTTCTCACCTGAACCTTGAGTTTCAGATTCAGTAGCCCTTGGTTGGGACCAAGGGTTTGCATTTCTAACTTAGTCTTGGGTGACACTGCTATTCTAGGGACCATGGTTCACCCTTTGAGAACTTCTGGATTAGTAAGGGACTGACCCTGAAGTATTTTGGGAGGAAATGTGAGTAAGGCCAGAGGTAGACAGAGGGCAGCAACATGAAGACACATGAAGCAGAAGAGAGTACATCCTTTATTGAGCACCTGCTGAGCACTGGGAATTAATCGCAATGTATTTATATACAGTTATATAGCAGGGATATGTTCTGAGAATCTCATTAATTGGGATTGAAGCATTGGGTAAACATCATAGAATGCACTTCACACAAACCTAGATGGTATCACCTACTATACATTTGTGTATATATACACATATGCATGTTTATACACACATATTTATGCATATGTATAATGTACACATGTACATACATATATTTATTCAATTACAGATATGTGTCTATCATCTATATCTATATTTCTATGTATGTATGTATGTATGTATGTATGTATGTATGTATGTATGTATCTACCTACCTACCTACCTATCTATCTGTCTTGGTTTGTGAACTTAATTCTTCCACAATTCAGGTTGCAAACTGAATTGCATGAGAATAGAATCAAATTCAATGGTCAAATTCAATGTTGACCTTATGGGGCAATTTTATTTAGTTCTTATCCAATTTGGTTTTTGATCAGAAACATGGAAAGAATTAAGTTTGTGCACTGATATATTACTTCTACATCTACGGTGAACAACAGAAAATTTTTTTACACTTTTTTTTGTGGTACTAGGGATTGAACTCTGGGCCTTGTGCTTGCCAGGCAAGTACTTATTCCATTCGGCTATCTCCCCAGCCCCAACAACAGAAAACTGAACACAAAGGAAAAATGGTGCAATCAAGAGATGGTAAACATGAGATGAAGCTGCTGTAGTGTGATATAGCACAGTGTTTTACAATAAACTTTTTTGTAAATGGGCGTATACTCTAAAAAAAAAGACAAAAGTATAGCGCCCAAGACCAGGGCTGCTTGTTTATGATGATTATTAAGCATGCACTACATGTTACTATATGTGCTGCACTTTTACATGCCTGACAGCACAGTAAGTGCACTGACATCAGGAACACCATAGACCTGTGAACGCTGCTTTGCACTGTGATGTAATTATGGCTCTGATATCACCAGGTGATCAGAGTTGTTCTGGTTCAGTATAAGCTTAAGGGCCCTCGCTGTCTATGAGGCTCTTCATCATTACGTGGTGCACCACTGCATATTGTTTTCTGTATCAGCCTTTGTATTTAGTAAACAGACTAACAGAGCTGATGTCTGGTAACAAATAAACATAAAGGTCTGGGGGAGTGACCAGTCTCTCCAGTGGGCATTTAGAGGCCAGGTGGCAGAGACAGTAAAGGAGAAATGAGCATTTTACTTTTCGCTTGGTTCCTAAGCTTGCACAGTCATGTCAAAAACTGTTTGAGATGGGTACAACACAGGGTAGCAGCTGAATCAATCTGCCCTGTTTTGACTGTCGGCCAGGGGAAGGATGGTGTTCCCGCTTCGCAGTGCCCGTCTTATCCCAGGGTGCCCACTCCCTGCATTGCAGGTGCCAAGCAGAGAGGAGGGAGGACGGGCTGGGAGGAGCTGCTGCCGTGGGCGCATTGACGAGCACCATTCCCAATCACTGCCGCACCGAAGCCTTATGCTATCCCTTTTAATTTTCTCGGTGCTGTAATCGTAAATGAAAAGCAATATCGCAACACATCCAATTATAACCAGATTCTCATCCCTCAGGACTCACTGAAGAGAAAAAAAAATGTATTTATGGCTGTGAGGAGCCATTAATTTCTGCATTTACGCTGCACACATGGCTCTCTGGCAGCTGCGAGCTCGGCCTCTCTCCCGCTTCCTCTTCTTTCTCCAGCAGCACACTCCAAATCTCAGCTGGGTGTTTTATTATAGATGAGACCCTGCAATACTGGCTTTATAAGCACCTTAGGTAGCATTCAGTGAGTAAGATTTCTTCTTTGGTCTCTGATTCCAGGATGATCCCTCCTTGTTAGTGCGATGCCTTAATTTTTTAAAATACTTATTATTAGTACATGTTCTCTGTACACATTGATTGCATCCTTCGTGTGGAGTAGTTGCCTGTGCACAACACAGCTTCATTCCTTTTATGATACCATTTCTCTCCTTCTATCTGTTGATCCCCTTCTATCTGACAAAGATCCACCTCCCTACCTTCTAGTATCTGTCTTCTATTTTGCTCCCTATTTATAATTTGGGCTTCTCATGTAAGAGAAACCGTGTGATATTTAATCTCGTGTGCCTGGTTTATTTCATGTAACATTATGGTTTCAGTGCACAATCATTTTCCTACAAGTGACTCAAGTTTATCTTTCTTTGTGGCAGAATATTAGTCCCTTGTCTCTAGGTACCACATCTTATTTGTTCATCCATTCATCGGTTAATGGACATATAGGCTGTTTCCAAGATTTAGCTATTATGAATTGTGCTGCTATAAACATGAGTATGCGTGTTTCACTATACCATGATGTTTTTAACTCTTTTGGGAAGATACCAGAAGGGAAATAACTGAGTCAAATGTAATTTCTAGTTCTAAATTTTGAGGAATATCCATTGTGATTTTCATAATAATGATAGTAGTTTACATCCCTTCCTTTGGGGAGGGTTCCTTTCTCCCCAAAGCCTTTCCAACACTTGTTATTTGATTTCTTGATGATGACCATATTTTCTGAAGGAAGACAGAATCTCAGTGTTTTAATCTACATTTCTTTAATAGTCTGTTATGGCGCTGAGAGATATATCCACAATTAGCAGTTTAAAACATCTTGTACTTCTTATCTTGGAGTTTGGATCTGGCCAGCAGGGTCTTTTGCCGGGCTGGATTCAGATTTCAGCTGGGGCTGTGGTTTCACATGAAGCATGGCTGAGGTAGTGCTCGGTTTCTAAATGTGTATGCTTGGCTGAATTCAGTGTCTGCTATGGGATTGTGGGCTTTTGATGCTTAGCCTCAGCTACTAGAGGCCACTTGGAGTTCCTTTCATTTTGGAATTTCTAAATGTGACCTCTCCTTTTTCAATGCTAATAAAAGACAGACTTTGCAAGGTGGGTATCATATAATCATTAAGTCCTCTGGATGAAGTCGTTAAGCCATATCTAGCCATCACCTTTGCCATGTTCTACTGGTTAGAAGCAAGTCTCAGGCTCCACTCATACTTAAGGGGAAGGAACACGCACAACAGTGTGCTAATAAGAGGTGGGGAGGATGGAAGCTACCCCAGCAATGTGTCTTCTACATTGACAGTCATCAGTAACACCAATAAAAAAAGTAGCAATTATAATAGTTACCATTTGGTATCTAAATTGCACTACAACCTTTTGTGTAAGCATTACTTTTATCACTCTCATCTTAAACATTGAGAAAACTGTTCGAGGTGAGAGATTTGCTTAAATCCATACATCTTTCAAGTCAGGAATTACAAACTCAAAAGTCTACAGGGGACCAGGTAGGAAATATGCATGAATAAAGTGGTAAAGGCAAGATTCTAATAAATGAGAGAAGAGCTGATATACCTTAAGGAGGATTTATGGTCAGTCCCAGAACATTGTTGTTCATCAGATTTTAATTAAAACTCCTTAAATTAAAAAAAGTTTGTTATTGATTTGACAATAGCAAAAAGGTATTGGCAAAAATAAACACATTTGTGGGTGTAATTCATTTTAGGGGTCACTAGTTGGTATCTGAAGTGGTAGATTTGTTTTTGTTGTTGTTGTTGTTTTTTTGGTGGAACCAGGGATTGAATTCAGGCCCTTGTGCTTGCCAGGGAAGCGCTTATCCCACTGAGCCATCTGAGGTGGCAGCTTTGAACCTAGGTTTGTTGCCTGACTGTGCATGGCTGCTTCTGCTTTCCCTGCTCTTCCCAGAATCCAGTATGCGGCCAGTGTGATGTGATGGTTGAGAGACTCACCTAGTGCTAGCTGAGGAAGCAACACTATGTCATGGTGTCCACACTGTTGTCTTCTGGCAACAATTTGTCAGAAGAAGTGATTCATATTGCCCAGTGCAAAATAATTTGAACAGTGTTCACCATATGGTAAAAGAAGAAATGCACTTCCAGATGTAAGGAAAACCAGAGGCATAAAATGTGCTGCTCCAGCGAGTTTGTTTGGGTGTGTTGTTGGTGAGTCACTGGAGAAGGCCTATCCTTTACCTAGAGCTGAACAGGCAGATATGGAAGTTTTCTTGTAATTGTGTCTTCGTATCTCCATATATCTAAATAGTATGCCTACAGTAATTGCTTTTTGACTTACCCAAATGTTGCATGTGAGACCTTCTTCAATGTTTATCATTATAGTAGAGAACATGGGCCTCTTAATCTTTTTGTTAGTTGTCTTCCACAAACACTGTTCTACAATTTATCATTAAACATCCAGGGTTTATGTAATGATAATTATGTAAAATCATTCACAGATAAGTTCAATTTGTGTGATTATGCTCTTCATCTCCACATCATTCTACAGCTTCTGAGAAAGATGTTAGTCATGGGAGGTGAGGGCAACACATGCAGTGTGGCTGGCTGCCAGCCCTGCTCAGCCCTTGGAGTAGTAAACCCTCCTGAAGTCCCCTGGGCATCTGCCCCTTGGCCCACAGGCATGCTGTGTGTCAAATTGAAGACTTCCAGTGGGACTGGAAGGTACTTCTCACCTCCATCCCCCACAGTGTCTTAAATCCCAGTCACTCCAGGAGTGTGACGTCCAGCTGGCCCTCCTCAGGGTCTTCAGGGAGACCTAATCAGTCTGCTCACATGAGGGCCCTTGAGGACAGAAGTTCTCCCCAGGTGCTGTGTGTCCGCCTTCTGTCTCCCCAGTGTCTTGTGAACCATGGAGGTTGTTGCTATTGACACGCTTTCCTGCCCAGCAGGGACAATTTCTAGCTCTCTAGGAAGGAGTTGCTTCACAGGGAGCAATTTGAAGATTCATCATGCCTATGTTGTCAACATTTCCTTTTCCCCCCAGTGTTTATTTTTTATTAGTGCATGTTTGCATTACATAAATGTCACACTCCTCATGGGGAGTTGGTACCTGGACAGAACACTTCTCAATTTTCTCTTCATCCCTTTTCCCTCCCTTCATCTCTTCATCTCCTTTCCATTTGAAAAAGATCTGTTTTCCCTTCTTCCTATTATTTATCTTGTTTTCCTTTATTTATATTTTAGGTTTCTCATACAAAAGAAACCAAGTGATATCTAAGCTCATGTGTCTGATTTATTTCACTTAATATTGTGGTCTCAAGGTGCATCTAGATGACTCAAGTTTATCTTTTTGATGACCAAATAGTACTATACCTCATTGTATATAAATACTACATTTTCTTTATCCATTCATCTGTTCATGGATATAGGGAAGGAAGAGATGTGGGAACTGTTGTCAGGAACATTGGATAGCAGGGCAGGAAATACTTTGATTTCTTCATTCTTCTTTTTTTTGTGCAGGGTCTCACCATGCAGCACTGGGATTGCAGGTGTGTACCACCACGCCTGGACTCGGCAGCACACCCTGAGAGCAGGGCCAGTGCAGCAAGTGGGACCGGGGATTGAACCCTGGTCCTTTTGCTTACCAAAGCAGGCTCTTAGTCTGCTGAGCTATCTCGCTGGCCCTATTTCTTGATTCTTTCACAGCTCCCAGAGCTGTGTCCTTTTATGGACCTAGGCATCTTCCTCATACGGCTTAGAATAGTATTAGTTAAGGCAAAGATCTACAGGTGGATGCAGTGGCACACGCCTGTAATCCTAGCACTCTGGGAGGCTGAGGCAGGAGGATTGCAAATATGAGCCCTGGCTGGGCAGTTTATTGACTTAGAAAGACCTTGTTTCTAAATAAAAAATTAAAAAAGGACTGGAGATGGAACTCCAGGGAAGGCCCAGGGTTTACTTCCAAGTACTGGAGAAAAATGGCAAAGATCTCTGAGTCAAGAGAATAACCTGGATAACTTTTGTGTTTGTGTTGGGCCCAGAGGTGAGCCAGAAAGCTTATCCAATGTCTTAGTCACTTTCCTGTTGCAGGGACACAATACCCACCACCCACCACTTCTAGGAGGAGAGGGTTACTTGGTCTCAGAGTCCAGAAGTTTCAGGTTCTATTGGCAGGCTCAAAAGCAGAAATGGTATGATGAAAGGTCTATCATGGAAGGCTGCTCATGCCATGTGGTCAGGAAGTTGAGAGAAAGGGGGGGAGCTGGGGAGGGACGCATAGCCTTCCAGGTGGTGCGCCCAGTGACCTGGCTCTAGAACCAGGCCCTACCTCCTAAGAGCAAATCAGCTGTGAACCCAGTGGATAAATCGACTGGTGAATAAAGTGCCCCATAATCCACCCACCTTACACAGACTGCACCTCTGAATGTGTAAGGCTTTTGGAGGCCACTCAGACAGGCATGGTTCATGAAGACATTTCTAAAACTTTCTTTTTTTTTTTCTTTCTTTTCCAGAGCCAATAAGTCTTTATTAAAGGGCTACAGTTACTGGGAGGGGGTCAAAGTCAGTCTTTTCTAGGATGTTCTTGGGCTTGATGCTCTCCTCCTGGCAGCAGATGAAAATCTTCCCCAGCTTGTCTGCACTCCAGCTGTATTTGCTCATCCTCACCTTCAGCTGTCCATCTGACAGATCCCTGAGCATCTCAGCCAGCAGCCAGAGGTCTATGTGCTGGTATGTGATGCCCACGATGAGGCAGATAAATTTTCAGACAGTCTTCAAAGCCAGTTATACCTTCCGAGAGGTCCATGTTTTCATCCAGGGTTTGCCAAGGCTCGAAGTGACAGGTCTCCAGCAGGGCCCCAAGGTACAGAATCTGGTGAATAGGTCTCTCTTCTTGATGTTCCTGGTCACTCATGCACTTGCACAGTGTGAAGTCAGTGTGGGGCAGGTTGATGAGGGCTATTAGCAGGATCTGGCAGTGACTGTGGTCTGAAGAAGGCTGGGTTGAACTGGCACAACTTCAGGACAGCCAGATTGGCTTCCAGATCATAGGCATTCTCCTTGGCCTGCATCCCCACACAGCACTCCAGGTGGCCAGGGTCTCAGGATTGTACCCGTCGATACCCTTGAGTAGTTTGCTTACATACACTCTCGTCTGCTCAAACACCATGACGACTGCCTCCTTCCAAGACCAGGGCTAGCGATGACGTCTAAAACTTTCGAAAAATGTAATACGATCATTCTTACAAAATCCCAAGTATCTGTACATCTTATTCACTCACCAATAAAATACAAGAATTTCCCAAAACCTATTGGTACCAAGACCAATATCTGCTGGGAGATATTTTTGGCTTTTAGAGCTGGGAAAGCTGCCAGGTCAGGAGTATACAACACAACTCTTAGGATGCAGGGCTGAGAGGAAAGGGGTCAGGTGCCTTTCTGAATCTCCCAACACAAGCAATGTTTTTAATTTTTTTTTTTTTTTTTTTTTGTGTGTGTCTTTGAGATAGGGTCTCCTTATGCAGCTCAGGCTGGCCTTGAACTCAGTTTGTAGCCCAGGTTGGTCTCAAACTTGCAATGATCCTCTTGCCTCAGCCTCCTGAATTCTAGGATTACAAGCATGTACCACCACACTTAGCTTTTCAATATGCAATTGAAAAATGCAATTACTCACCATCATAAATTACAAAGGTCCCTCTCTCATTTCCAACAGTTCCCAATATAGCAATGCAGTTCCCACCCATGCATGGTTGTGGTGGTGGGGGGATGGAGAGGCTACTCTTTTGATGTTTGCAATCTAGCATTTTAAACAGAACTTTTATAGGATTCTTACGTTTGATAAATTTCATAATTTTTTTCCCTTTATTTTAGGGAAGAGTCTACAGGGTGTTGAGGGTCTCACTACAGGATTTGACAGATTCTCCTGTTTTCAACCTTCTAAGAGCTGAGATTACAGGCATGCACACCATGCCCAGTCTCAATCACTGTCTCAGCGCACTACGGGGGTGGGGCCAGCACAGCAGGCCTGGGGATTGAACCCCTGGTCCCTGAGCCTGCTTGCAAGTGCTTTAATCTGCTGAGTATTTGGCTGGCCCTTAAATCTCACAATTTCTAACTCTAGATTTTATGTAGCAGGGTATCAATTGAGGATGTTTTTGCTGGATGTAACATACAGTGATTTAAATGTCAGAACCCCTTTTCCATGAGACACGGATCCTAGATCTAAGCAGTCCAAAGGATATAGTCAGCTCTGTTGTAACAGGACCTATGGGCTAAAAATAATCAGTGCATGAAGCAAGACTGCATGGTAGACAATAAGTTTATAAGAAAATTGGGATGTTAACAACCTAAATTTGCAGATCAAAAATTGGAGAAAAAGAAAGGCTGCAATGTTAGGCAACATTGTGGCCCTAGCCTTTCAAGGTCATTGATGACTCAGGACATAGGAGAATTTGTAATATAACATCATGTAACTCAGTAGTGCCCCAAATTTTCTGATCAAAGAGATTATGGAGCCACAGAGGAATGCAACTGATGATGTACAGTGTGCCTAAGGAGAGTCACATGGAGAGAAAACTTTCTCTCAGGCTTCCACAGAGAGCAAATTGGTCAAGCAATGGGCCGTGACTCATCCACAAGGCTGACACTGACAAAGGATCTACAAAGTGTGGTACAGGGTTACAGGATAAATCCTGAGGGTACCTGACTGACCATATCAGATACAAAAGTTACATTTCTTGTTATATTGGTCTTGCTTTAACTTGGTCTTAACTATTCAGCAGAAAAGTATAAAAATGGAGGTATACAAAATAAAGTCATATTAATATAATGAGCTGTGAATGGCTCAAGTCAACAACTTCTGTGGATAACCTGCTTCTATTGTGGACTGCTGATCTGTGTTGAATTGTTTTACTAATATATATATATATACATATACATTATATATATATATAATGCAGCAGGGTATCAATTGAGGATTTTATATGTAATTAGCTATCCATGTTTTGAAAATCTGTAACGTATGCATCATTGTATGTTCCCCTGTTTATGTCATTTTTTCTCTTTGTTTTTGCTTCTGTTTTTCACTCTTCAAGTCAAAATACAAATAAATAAATAAATAAAATAAAATAGTTTTCTCTAAAGAAAAAAAAAAAAGGAAAATTGGGATTTGGACATAGCACTTGAAAACTTCATTTTTTCATAGCACCAGAGCCAGCCTTAGTGGTGCATTCTGGAGGTTGAGGCAGAAAGATTTTGAGTTCAAACCCAGCCTGGGAAACTTAGTGTTGAGACTCGTCTCAAAATAAAAAATAAAGAAAAATTGGAGAATGTGAAGACCCTAATTTCAATCCTCAGTATCATAAAAATAAAGGCAAAAAAATTAAAAAACAAAACTTTACAGAGGACACATTAACAATAGATGGAAATTGAATAAATATAGTGATTATATATATTCTTTTGGGAGGGTACTGGAGATCAAACTCAGGACCTTGCTCTTGCCAGGCAGGCACTGAAGCTGCTGAGCTATCTCCTTGGCTCTAGGAGTATATTTTTACACATGCTAAACAGTCAAGAAATTAATGAATATTATAATAAATATTGATAATACTTGGTAAATAAATATTTTACCTTGACAAAGACCTGACATTTGCTTATAGAAATGGGTATCAGAGGGATTGTAGCAAATAAATGTATTGAGGTGCTAGCAAGAGTTCTATCTGAAATCAGAAAGTCTTAAAGCCAGATATTAATGGGTATGATTCATAACACATATGGTGAACTAAAGTACATTGGCAAATGTTTCGTGTGTGTGTGTGTGTGTGTGTGTGTGTGTGTGTGTGCTTTTTGCTTATTCCTGGTCAACTCAGGTCAGCTGAATGCAGTACAATGAATTCAATATTCATGAATTTATCTCATAGATAAAATAAAGTGCATGTAAAAGTGAAATTTGTATTATGCTTGGTTTGTTCTTTGTGTCATCAAACGCAGAGAAACAAATTCAAAACAAGTGTTATAGTGGAACTAGACATATATCTGTTCAAGGAAGTCCTTTAGCAATCAAGCTCCTAGATTTTACGTGTGGGTTTTGTCTGTATGGTCTCCAGGTAGGTGCTATATTTCTAGTATCTTGTTGCCCAGAATTGTGTGACAAAACCACTTCTAGACATAAGTGAATGTGAAAGTCAATACTTTACCCATGGATATCACTAGTCAGCTATCTGTAGCATCACCTGTAGGTGTATTAAGTAAGAGTTATAACATGTCTGAGTCCTAAGATTGCTTCAACAAAAGTGTATCTACACATTTGTCTAGGAAGACATGAGACCATATAAACCAACCTGCATGGTAGCCTTGAAAGAGACTGAAACTATCTATGGATTTGAGGTTTTCCTAACTGATGAATATTCAATATTTTAATTTTATCTTTCCATAGGATATTAATGTTACTCTTCAGCTTAATAAACATCGAATGCTTAACAGTTATGTACCAGGCATTGTGCTGGGTACCGGATATAAAGATGATGATATTGATGGTGATTTTCTGCTGGTAACAGTCATGTTTATGATGATGGTGAGGATCACAATAATGATGATGGGGGCACTGTTGACAATAGTGGTGCTGGTCACAATGATGGTGACAAGGATGAAGATGCTGATGACTAATGCTGAGAACAATTCTCAGCACCTCAGTCACATTAATGGACTTCTCACAAGGCATCTAGGGAATAAACATCCTAATTTCCCCAAATGTATGACAAATGAAAACACTGGAGCACAGAGAGGTTAAGTAAGGAACTGAGCAGAACTCAGCCCGGCAAGTGACAGAGCTGATATTTGATTTGAATGTGGGCCCATGTTCTTTTCATCGCTTCAGGGAACTGAATTCAGGGCCTTCCACATACTCAATAAGTGCTCCATAACTCAGGTGCAGCACTAGCTCTTTCCATTTTATATTTTGAGACAAGCTCTTGAAAAGCAATCCAGGCTGACCTTGAACTTACGATCTTTCTATCTCAGCCTCTTGAGTAGTGGGGACTACAGGCACACCCAGCTAGGTCCATTTCTTCATTATTTTTAAATCTATAAGGGGCTTAGTGTTTGGTTTCTAAAATATGCAGTAAGCAAGCAACCATTAGGTAGAAGTTATAGGTGAGGTAGACAGTGTTAAAAATTTTAAAAGCACAATTGCCAAAATTTAACAATTAAGAGAGTTTCCTACATAAATATGGATTACTGGTTCCCTTCAAAAATATAAGATTTAGGGTGGTCGAATAGCTCAGCAGATTAAAGCACCTGTAAACAGGTGCAGGGTCTGGCCTTCGATCCCTGGGCCTGCCATGCTGGCCCTGCCCCCGGGGTGCGCTGAGAGGGAGATTGAGACTGGGCATGGTGGCATGCGCCTGTAATTCCAGCACTTGGGAGACTGTAAACAGGAGGATCACTACAAGTCCGATCTATGCAGTGAGACCTTATACACCTTGTACACCCTATCCTAAAAAAAAAAAAAAAAAATTGGCAATATAAGAGTAGCACTTGCCTTTGGTGATGGCTGGGTAGAGCAAGTGGTGGTTTGTACCTCTAGCAAGGCAGGACCTCTCCTGGTCCTCACTGGCCACAGCTCCCTACTGTGTGACTCACCCACTTTCCTCATGCTTGGTCCTGCAGCACGCGAGTGTTGATTCTTGCACTATAAAGCATGAAGGACACAACAGAGAAGCAAAAATCTTAAGCACCAAGAAAGAAGAAGGGGACAACATTGTAAGACAGGCCAGTCTCAGTTGGTCATCATGGTGAGGTGAACTTATTCAGTGGAGTGGGGAGAAGGCATTTCTGGCAGAGCAAGCAGCACATGCAAAGGATGACAAGTTGGGGAAGGCTCAGAGCAACACTCCCCTTTGTCCTCATGTTTGTGGAATTCGCTATAGTCTGAATCTATTAATTTGCTTGATACCAAAGGAAAAAAAAAAAACCAATCTGTTTCCTGTAATCATTGTACTCAGTCAGGGCTTTGTTATAGCCTTCATTTCCTGTTTGTTATATGATCAAACAAATAAGCAATTTTTTTTGAAAAAAATTCTTTTGTGAGCCAGCATTTTGCTTCACTGTCTGCTGCTTGCTTTGTATAGAAATTGATTTGTTTTCTTTCCACAATGCCAGGGGAATTTTCCTTCCTTGCCCTCATCTCAGTTAATGTCATAGCTTGAGAATAATCATCAGTTTTCTGATGAAAGATGTGGGCAAGTTGCCTGGATTTGAACCTCATCTCCATTGTCTCAAGCCATGTGTTTCTGTGTGGCTCCCTCAGCCCCGCTGGGCGTTAGTTTCCTTTTTGGTAAAATGGGAACAGCAGTAGTCTGTGCCTTCTAGAGTAGTGGGAGTCAGCACATGACGTCCCTCAAAGCCATGGCCAGGATACAGCTTTTGGTACATGTGGGCTGTTACTAGGATCCTCTGCACTGCTCAGCTTGTACCAGTTGCCAAGGGACCAGGAAGGATGTGATCTCAGGCAATGTGGAGCTGAAGTTTCTGTCAGGAATCTGGCTGACCACAAAGAAGCGCATTTTGTTTTGTAAAATCCCCCTCCCTCCCTCCCTCGCTTTCTCCCTTCTTCCTTTCCTTCCTTCTTTCTCCCTCTCCAATTCTTGCACTTAGATGGAAATTTCCATTTCAGCATCTTCTAAATACAAGTCCTTGGTTTGAAAGGTTGTTCTCCAGCGTACTTTGCTGGAGATGTCACACTGACTAGAGAGCTGCATCAGCACAAGGGTCTGGGCCATCCACACTGAAATCCTTGGCTGTGTTTGACAATTTTTCATCCTTTTAAAGAGCGCGCAGTGGGCAGGGGATAGGGAAGGGCTGATACGTGGAAAGAGACACACTGGAGATCATATTTAATATGGTCCAGTGATGAATCAGTGTCTACTCTGGGCACAAAGTTATGCTTTATGGTGGCACAGCCAAAACAGATGTGTTAAAAGCAAAACAAAACAAGAGAAGAAAAATAATTCTGGTGGCTATTGTTGGCTGTCTTTGCAACAAGTCTCAGCAATGGATTCCCCAAGGCACCTCATTGTTCTTATTCTGCAGGCAAGAAAATGCCCTTAGGTCTTCTTTTTCTGTTTTCCCTGCTGCTTTTTCACTGTGATGGTGCCTTTGCTGTCACCTTTCCATGACAAATTTGCACCTTGTAGGCATTGAATTTATTCAGCTAGTCCACCTAGCAAAGATTACAAATGAGGAACAAGGGTAAGAGCTATGAAACATACTTGTAAAAGGGGGAGAAAGAGCCTTTAGACTGATGTCCATGTATCATCTCCCTCAGCTAGGCTGCAGAAAGGAAACAAAATGAGACACATTCAATTATGATTACTACATATTTACAAAAGGAGGCCAAAGGCCAGTAGAAAAGAAACGTGGATGGATGTTCCCTGAATAGCAATTTTAGAGAATCAAATATGAGCTAAAAGAATTGGGTTCAACTAGGTAATATTTGCATTACTTGAGAATTCCTTTCCTATCTGTCCCCTGCAAAGAACGGCACAAGGTAGTTGAAGAGCTAATACTGTACAAAAAATAAATCTTAAAACAAACATAGCCACACGAAGGATGCTCTTTCAGTTAAAAGACTTGACATTCAGGAGGCGATGCCGAGATAAGACATGCAAACAACTGTTACTTACTGGGCCTTTGACAACAAATCTTGTTCCAAGGCACTACCAAGTTGCTGCAGGGATGTGGGAAGCCATCTGCAGTTCTCTGCTCTGGAGGAGGTGTTGGTTAAAAGGGAGACAGCAAGAGGGTGATATGCAGAGCTACTGCTGCAGCTACTGTACTCCTTCCCTATACTGGTGGATGTTGGGAGATGCAGATGGGGAAAGAGAAGAAGGGTCTCAAGCCCAAGATGAGGCTAATTCTTTTTTTTTTTTTTTTTTTGTCTTTTTTGAGACAGGGTCTCACTGTGCAGTTCAGGCTGGCCTTAAGCTCACTTTGTAGCTCAGGCTTGGTCTCGAACTCACAACAATCCTCCTGCCTCAGCCTCCCTAGTGCTGGGATTACAGGCATGCGCCACCACGCCCGGCTGAGGCTAATTCTTTTGCTGCTGTTCGTCTCTGGCTATCTACTAGGTGCTGAGTATTTACTGATGATGTTATATTTAACCATCATAATTTGATCATTAATTATCTTTAATCAGCTGTGAAAGTAACACTGGAGTAGGATAGAAGACATAAAGACAGATAGGAAAGAGGTAAAGAAAATGATATGTTTTAAATTGTTCTTTTAAGAAAAATGTAACTTCAGGACACAAAGTTATCCAAGGTTATAATCATTTTTTTCTGTTTCAGGAAACTCAACCCCCAACTTTCTAATTGTCGTAAAAAGACAATAAGGTTATATGTTTGGCTTCAGTGGGCTGCATATTGTTAAGCTTCAAACACATGCAAATGGTTTGCATTCTAACACAGGCTACCAAATGGGTGACCTGATAGAACTAGTATGTGTCCTGGATTAGCCATCATGACATCTAAAGAGCCCATAAAAACCTCCATCTCTAGACCCATCCATAATGGATGCCTCTCTTGAGAGTGCTCACTTTATTCTCTGAGTGCGTACTTTAATTCTGCCTAATAAACTTTTTATATGCCTTTCACTGACATGTCATGAAAGCTCTTTTTCTGTGCTAGGATTCAGTGAACCTATAACCCACCTCCATGTGTGGGCTGAGATGAATTGTCTGTCTTCTCTTTCTTGGGGATCTCCTCAGACCCTCTCTGGTGACATGATTCCTGTTTTTAAACAAGCCTTTTCTTTTAGACTCTATTGAATAACAGAGATGTTGCAAAGACATTGTAGAAGGTTCTAGAATGTTTGTGTTTCTGTTTCCCCTTCATCAGTATCTCACATTACCTATTACATTTCTCAAAATGAGGCAGCTGACATTGCTAGAGGGCTGTTATTCAGATTGCAGGCTTAATTTAGATTTCCCCGATATTTTCATCAATATTCTTTTTTAAAATAAATTTTATGTATTTGATAGAGCATCTCACTAGGCAGCTTGGACTTGGAGTGTTCCTCCTGTTTCAGCTTCCCCAGTGCTGAAATTACAGGTTGGTGCCACCTCTGCTAGTCTTGATGGCTGGCCCAGCATGCCAGTGGCAGGGTCTGCACAGCATGGCATGGCACGGCATGGGGTACCAGGGTTGGAACCTGGGTTCTTGTGCTTGCCTAGCTAGGCACTTAACACTCTGTGGCACTTTCACCAATACTCTTTCTGCTTCAAGATCCTGTTATGTCTCACTGCACGGAATCACTTTTCCTGGTCTCCTCTGGTCTGACTTGGTCCCTAGGTCTTTGCTTTTTTTAATCCTTGACAGCCTAGTGGAGGACTCATTGTCTTTATTTTAACCTACCCAGAAATTCAGTCTTGAAGAGGTTGAATGACTTAAGCACATTCAGGCAGGTTATGGAGCAAGCACTGGATTCCTATTCAGCCAAGTTTAAGTCTGTGTTTTAGACACCAGTGGGCATCAGAAACATCAGGAATCTTGAGGAGCCTCTGAATGCTGGGACCTACCCCTAGAGTTCAGATTCAGTAGCTCTGGAGTGAAGTCCAGAATTTCCATCTTTTGTTACTGCTGCTGCAGAGGCCCAGGGACCACATTGTGAGAATCATCGTGGGAGGCCAAGTCTCAAAGTATAAGGTATTTTAGATGAGAAGCATCACGTGAGCTGTTTACCTGGAGCACATTGATTACATAGCTGTCAGACTTCCATTTTACTTAAGTATGGAAAGGACTTTAGATTCTAAAACAACTTTTGCTTGTTTTCCTCCCTTTCTTTCTCTGTTGCTTTGAGCATATCAGAGGTAGGTACAAGGGAGTGGATGAAATTATATTTGTGCCTTGAGCCTTGGACATGGTGTAGTTTTTGCAGTCTGGCAGAGACTTATTTGAGCTCTAATACATTTTATCTAAGGTGGCTTTGTGGCTCCAGGTATCTATTGGATTTAGTGTCCTCATCAGAAACATATGATAACTAATTTCTACCCTCAACGTGGAGTGGAGGCATTTATTAAAGAAGAGGAGACTGACAGATAAAATAAACTTCATATTTTCTCTCTGACATCTAATTTTTTTTTAATTTCTTCTTGGGAGCGTTCTCATAGTGTTGGTTCAAACTGTTTTCTTTCGTTTCTGTTTTTTTGAAGATGAAAAGTGCTAAAACCGAAAGCTGCATTCCATTGACTGTTGACTTGAAAATTAAGCCACAAAGAGATAATGGGCAAGCAAGTCTTACTAAAGATGTGTCTTATTAAAGATACATTGAGATTAAATTGTGAATGACAAACTATATATTTGTGCGAAACTGTGACAGCTTCTTGTGATAGGCATTGAGTGGAAGCACAGATAATTAATTATGGTGTTATTGTTAGTGACTTAAAAACAATTTGCCTATAATATTTGATGTTCTCTGTAGCAGTGTGTAAAGTAGTATCTCCATTCTGTGTTATTTCCTACATGGTCTTCACCCTGGGACTATTTTGAATATTTTCTAAATTACACCAGAAGAAGGAAAAACCAGAAGTATGTAGCCTCTCAGAGTGATCTGAAAAATTCCCACAGATTTTCTGCAACCCTTAAAGAATTCATCACCTTCAGTACTGCCATATAAATGATTAATATTATTTCCAAGCTCTTCCTGTTTCATGGTTAGATTAGAAGATCAGTCTGGCTTTTAAGTCAGGCCCATTTTACAGTAAAATATGAAGCTACAGTTGTTCCGTTTGTTATCTTATACATCTCTACCTCTTAATCATTTAAAACATCTAAACAATCACACATTTTCTAAAACAAAGAACAAATCATTATGCTCAATGGGCCTCGGGCACAGAACAGAATTCTGTATGTTAGCATACTTAATCATCCCATTTTGGGGAAGATAATCCATTTTAATTTTCTTAGACAGTGTTCACTTGCTTTCATTACTTTCTTTCCTTCAAAGATCAACCGGCCAACTATTTTTCTTCACAACAAGACTTACGGTACTACTCCAGATCTGTCTGATTTCATGGCCTTTGGGGGTGCTTTCACGTATTATGAATTTCTCAATTGGCAGTGTTTGTTAGGTGAAAACTTACAGTTCCCTGCAGAAGTACTATTTTGCAGAAATTGTTGCTGTTTTTTTTTTTTTTTTTTCCTTAGGTGAGGTAATATCAGTGTTTTCAGAAGGAGGATGAGGAATAGTTTGCTAAACGTGTTCACTAATACTGTGTTGGTGTGTGCTTTTGAGATATACACTGACTTTATTGTTGCCTGCTTCCTGGTTTCTTCCTACCTCCCTTTGCTGTGGTTTGGATCTGGGATATCCTCTCCAACTCTCCCACACTCAGAGGCAGGGCTTTTGGAGGTGCTGGATCATGGGGGCTCCATACTCCTTGGTGGATTCATTCGCTGGTGAATTCGGAGGCTGAGGTACTGGTGTGAAGAGGCAGCACCAGGGGTGTGACCCGGGAGGGCGTTTCTCCCTGCGGGGCTCTGTATGCTTCTTGGCCGCCAGGGATTGAAGAGCTTCCCTCTCAAGCGGGCCCTTCCACCAGGCCATTTCTATGTTTGCAACCCCTAACCATGGCTTGGAACTTCCGAAACTGTGAGCTAAAATAAACTCCCTTCCTTGAAATTGTGAGTGTTGGCTGTTGTGTCTCGCCGAATAAAGTAATAAGATGCCCTTTAAGCAGTGTGCTGCTCTTTGTCTTAGCTCTCTTCCCTCCCATATTAATGGAACTTATTGAGGATCCCTGGTTTCTGGCAGAGAGCTCTTTCACCCTGACTTAGAAGAGGGAGTTTTGGAAAGACATCTGGACTTTTGATCTTGTGTTGAAGTATTACAGAGAGCTAACAGTTTTTCCAAACAGGAATTATATCTGGATGCAATGGACATTTCCTAAAATAGTAGTATAAATGATTTACAAGGTGGTCTGAGCCAACACAAGTCCTGAGGTAGACAGCTTAGAGCTGATGTTTCAGTAAAACAAAATTATGAGAGACCTCCATCTCTTATAGCCACCATTATCATTTTATGGCTTTCCATTTTCGAGATTGCCATTCTTGAGGTTATAATTCAAGATGGCTACCAGAGCACCAGCTGTTATATTTGCTTCCTGACAGCAAGAAGGTTGGAAAGGTACTTTCCTCATCCCAAGCATCTCCTTTTGAAATCACATATAATATGTCAATTTATATATGTTTACTTATGTTAATGGAGCTCAATTAGATGCCATATCTAGCTGAAAGAGAAGCTGAGAAATTTAGTACTTTATAATGGAACTCTTTTATTTAACAAGCAGAAGAGATGACATTTGGAAAGCAAATTACAGTGCCTATCGCATTCAGAGAAACTAGAGATCTGAAGACATTGTGGGCCAAAGATAGCACTGGCCAGATGCCATAGGCCTCCAACCTCATTGAAGCATCAGGACAGAACCTTACCATCAGTTTTATGAGGGGGGCAGAAAAGTTCCCAAGACCATAGGAATGAGGCTTGAAATAGAAATTATATAGAAGTGTACAAGAAACTGTTGATTACATAAACTCCCGAGTTTATGGATTTAAATGTATAATCAGTAGGGTTAGGAGTTCTTAAGCTTTGATTAAAACACCTTTTCCCTCCAGTTGAACAGCATGGCTTGATTAATTGAATTTGTTGTAAAAATGCAACATGTTGGAAGACTTGAACGTTTTTCTAAAGTGATCCACCTTTTGCCAAGGATGGGAGTGAGTAGTTTATCTCTGTTTAATACATGACAAATTTAGGTACTCCATGTATCTTTGTAAATGAAAAGTGAGAGCAATCTAAGAGATTTTTCATGTCAATTTGTGTGCTTCTTTATTAGTTAGACTACTTTCAGATGCAAGTAACAGAAATTAAAAGTCAAAATGCATAAGGGACAAGGTAATTTATTGGCTCATAATTTAAATCATGAGCTCCAAATATAGCTTTAGGGGTTCAACCTGCAGAACTCCTATAGATCTAGGGGTTTAATGATCTAATTAGAGTAGTGTCTTATGTTCTCCCTTGAAGTTTTGTTTATATTGGCTTCCATAAACATTCTGCTCATAGTGTCAGAGTTAAAAGTGCTATGATAAAGCATCTTTCTGGCTTTGAGATTAGTAAGTAAGGTCACCTTTTCTGAGACACCTGTAACAACTATCACTCATCTGAGTTTCGTTGGACTTGTGGTCAGTATCCTCATTAGAATGTGATGCTCTACTCCGGCACCCTTAAGACTCAGTCCTTCTGTGTCAGTCAGAATCCAAGTTAGCACTTCAATTATTTTGGCTAAAATAATTTAAAGGGGCTGGGGAGGTGGCTTAGTAGAATAAGCACTTCCCTGGCAAGTGCAAGGGCCTGAGTTCAATCCCCAGTTCTGAAAAAAAATCAAAATAATTTAATACAGGAGGGTTATATGCAGTCTGTTTACTGTTGTTTTAAAATAAATAAAATTTTACAGAATACAGCTACATCTACAAGCTAAAGAATCATGGATAGTTGTTTCCATTTTAAAATGGCAGAGTGGAGTAGTTCTACCAGAGACTGAATGACCTGAAAGCCTAAAGTGTCTGCTCTCTGGCCACTTCCAGTAAAAGTCTGTTGACCCTTAGTTCTGCATAAAGAAGTGACGGCAACATGGTGAAGCCATGAGAAGGAAGAAAGGAACTGTAAGGCTTCATTTACCATAGGAAGCAGCTACTTCCAGGGTGAGAGGAACAAAGGGAAATGACTGGAATTATTAAAATTTAGAAGCTTGGAAAAGAGTCCTACAAAATTAAAATTGCAGGCTTCCAAGAAGCAATGAGTTTGGCCTGGTTTTGATGTTTTTGAAGAGGCTCAGTGTGCTGGTTCTGTCAATACTGAAAAAGTTGCAAACCAGGACCTACCACTGTGTCTGGAATAAACCACGAGTGCAGAGGCAGAAGAGCATTGCTGGGTGAACAAGAAAAAAGCATGTCGTTTCCTCCTCCTGAAGCCTTCCAGTCTCCGTGGTAGGAGAGTGTAAGAGGGAGGAGCAGAGAAGGAGAAATGTGGCTATAGAATTCTGGTTCCAGCAAAGCAAGAGTATGGAGGTGCGGGCTTGAACTTGGAATGCAATAGCTTAAAAACTGGCACAACCCACTTTTTGGCTATTCATTATCCATCCACTTTTCTATGTTTATTTAAACATCAGCCAAGAATGACAATCCTATGTTTCCCCCTACCAGCATATCACTATCCCTTTATTCAAACAAAGGCATTTAGCCATCTGTCCTAAAGGAGAAGACTCAAGGTCCTAGTAATCACTGTACCTCTCTTTGGGCTGTGCTAATTGTTCTCTAAAATCAGAGTTCAATTAGGACATTCAGTTGCTTGAAAACTAAACCCTAAAATTATAGGCTACTAACAATACTTGTGTAAGTTGTTAGAGGAAGAAGAGAGACAAATGAGAACACAACACAGCACACACACTCCTTCCATAAAAAGATATTCACAATTGCTGTAGGGCTTGCTTTTGTAACCAGTCAAAAGTGCCTATTTGTTGTATTTCTCTTGATTTGCCTAAGATCTCAGCTGGAAGGGTACTTTACCTGGTGGTGAAATTCAAACTTTTTTTTTTTTTTGGTGCTTTAAACTATTTAAACTATTTATTTAACTGAAATAGACTTACATTTGTTTCTGAAGTGACTTCCATTTATTTTGACACTGCTTTTCCCCATGATGATTTACAGGATTTTCAGGCCAATACAAACATTTTATAAATATTTGAATATTTGGGTATATACTTGCACAATACCTCAGCAATATCTTTCAGCAAGAGAAACAATTGAAGAGTAAAGACTAGACATAACTACTAGATGCAGTGAAAATCTGCTACAAATATTTGCACATAAAAGGCATCACATACCTGTTCAACTTAAGAAAACCACCCTTACAACATATGATGATTTTATTTTATACGTAGAACCTAGAACACTTAAGCTGGTAATTAAGTACTGAATGGCAGAGCAACATCCCTAGTTTATGCCATGAATTCATAGGGAATAGGTTCCAACAACTCAGGTTCCTTACAATTGGCCCTCACACAGTATACTTCCCTGGGAGGGGCAGGCTGGCATTTCAGACGAACCAGGTAACTTTCTTTTTGGCTTCCTTCTTTTTCTGATCATTTTCCTTCACACGTTTCTGGAAGCTATCATGACTTTTTGAGTGCCTAATATTCTTAATATGCCCACTGATCTTCCTGGCAAGTATCTTGCCCTTAACTTGCTTGTTTACAACAATGCCAACAGCATGCTGGGTAACGTTGTAGACTCTTCCCCTTTTGACATGGTAACATTTGTGAGGCATTCCTTTTTGCATAGTACCCATTCCCTTGATGTTTACATTATCCCCTTTTTATAGATTCACATGTATGTGGCCAAAGGAACAACTCCATATTTTCTAAAAGGCCTGGAGGACATATAAAAGGTTCCCCTTCTTTTGCCCTTTATGTTAGTCATTTTGGCAAGTTACTAGAAGATGGTAGTTCCATGAAATTCAAACTTTTATTCCTGAAGAAGGGTTCTCATTGATCCTATCTTACCTTGCTGTTATTATTATTGTAGTTTTCCATGGAAATATTGGGAACTCCACAGAATCTTCTCATATATATATATATATATATATACATATATATATATGTATATATATATATATGTATATATATATATATGTATATATATATGGCATAGCACCAGCTCCACCTTTCCTAGATAAAGTCAGTAGAGATACTTCCTTATCTCTTGTTATTTCAGTGACGTAAGGAGACAAAATCTCAGGTGATAGTCTCATTTTCTAGTTCAGTGGAATGATTGTATCTCCTGATGGAAACAATTCTCCCATTGGGACTAAACTCCAAAGCCCCAGAGCTAAAATTTGCTAGGATGGGAAGCCAAACCCTTCAGCTGGGTCATTGGACATAGTAGTGAGGGATGCTACACCCACTTTTGCCTTTTGATTCTTGGCCTCATGTAGTCCACCTGTGGGATAAACATCTTGCATTGGCAGCTTAATTGAAGCATCTTTGCTGGGTGCCAGATCCTCAAAGGCTCTGTAGATAAGTCTTTGGGAAGATATCCTTCCACTCTTCAGACTTGTTCCTAGATGATGGATATGAGCCTAGTCATAGATTGTGTCTTGGTCAGGGTAATGTTATGACAATGAACAAGGTACTCTATGGGCTCATGGGTGGTGGTGCTGGCAGAAGCATTGTGGAGAGAGAAAATGAGCCTACCTGCAGAACATGTATCTGTTTCAGCAAGGATGAATCTCTGGCCTTTTTTTTTGATGGAAGGGGTCCATTAGGTGGTTTTTTGGTTCTTTCAAGGAACGGAACAATACTGAACTTCAGCTTGACACCCCTGCTACTGAGTGATTAGTCATCTGGACAGCCATGTTGTGGAGTCCAGGGACACATTCTCCATTCTTGCTAACTTGGGAAGTTAACACCTGGACCCACTGAGCAAACACTAGGGTGACTAGGGAAAGAGGCTCACCAACATCTATAGAGCTTGCTTTCTTGTCTACTAGGCTATTGGTAACCATCTATGGACTTCTGTCTCATATTCAACGTTCTGAGGCTATTTCAAGATATCTATCCATATACCTTTTTCAGACTTCCAAGTCTCATCTTTCTGAGACCCTAGCATTCACTAAAATCATTAGGAACTGCCAATGTATTGGTGTAGCTCCTGGATTTCAATTCTTTCTGGGTCTATGCAAAGTGGATAAACAAATGTTCTGTTCATTCTCTGACCACTGGAGGATTATCATTTGCTGCTGTCCTTCAGGATCTCTTCTGAGGCAGGCTGTAAGACTGTACTTGTCCCTTTTTTTGTGGGTGCCAGTAATTTTCTAGCTCCTACCTTTTGTCTGGCCAGTTACTATCACATCCACTTTTTGAGGATTTGGCAGAGCTTAGAGAGCCTATTGTTCTCTTCCTGCTTGCAGGTTTACTCTATTCCTGGGACACATGCCGCACTCTCTGCTATAATACTTAACTAGTGCTTCTATTATTTACTCTATAATAATTGCTATCATGGCCAAAGCATCACCTGGAATCACCTGATCTCCTTAAGATCCAGACCATCTCTACTTGATCTATAACCCCTCCAAGTCCAAAACTCTCATCAAAATGCCTACACATTTTGCATAGTTTACTTTCTCCACTTCTGTTTGCAAATACAAATTCTGAACACTTTTTCTGATTTTTATGTTAACTTGATGCAAAATTAAACTGTCCTCATTGCACAGTATGCTATTTTAGATCCAGTTTTTTTTCCTTCTCTGCCAAGCTTATTGTTTGTAAATAGTAGTGGCTTCCAAACTTTTTCTATAAAAGGTCAGAGGACAGATATTTTCATTATGGGGAGGAAGGCATATGTCTCCTTTGCAGCTAGTTAGCTCTGATGTTGTAGTGCAGAAACAGGTGTAAATCACTAGTAAACAGTGTTCTGGTGAAACTTCATTTACAAAACCAGGTATTAGGTCAGATTTGGCTGGCCCACACATACTGGCAAGAAGGCTACAGATTTTGATATATAAAGTTTTATTAGGGCCAGCAAGATAGCTCAGCCGACTAAATGTTTGCTTAGGCAAGTGCAGTGACCGGGGTTCAATCCCTGGCACCAAATGCCCTGCCTGCCTCACCCCTGGGGAAACTGAGCCAGCCACTGAAACTGCCTGTGGTGGTGCACACCTATAATCCCAGTGCCAGGAAGGCAGAAAACAGGAGGATCACTGAGTATTTTTGTTTTGCACTGTCTTTTTCATAGTTTTTTTCTAATGATTTTGAAAACTTGGGTTTTTCAAATATACAAATCATATTGTCTAGTAAGGTTCCCTCTTTGCTTCCCTCCTTGTCTCTCATCTTGACCAGATCTCATCCTTGGCCGACTCTTCTTGGACTGCTGAGCCCAGTTCAGTGAGAATTCTGCCAACCCAGTTTAACAAGCACTCCTCCACCCCTGATGCCTGTTTAACTTCCCTGAAATAATTTTCTATCTGCTGACTTCTTCAAGCTATCCATTAGCTATCATCCCCAATAGTCCCTGTTGTATTGAGTTCAATCTTTATCCACTATTACAAAGTCTTGATCCTTCTGATTATAGTCTTAAATGTCTTCCTTGCCTTTTTAACTTGTTCGCTGTAATTTTCCTTTGACACACCTGTTTTTAATTTCTTTTGCATAAGAGCTATATTAAATAGTAGCAGTTAAATAATAGCAATTATACTTATGGCAGTAAATAGAAAAGAATGGTGAAGAATTCCAAATTGTGACAAGTTTAAGAGACTGTAACAAGAGATGGAAAATATACCAGGGCTAGCAACATTGAGGCAGTTGTAAAGAGTTTCTTAAATTCAAAGAAACAAGTGAAGAAAGCAATCAGATGATATCAGAGCAGGAGTGGAGAGTGTCCTATAAAAGCTGTGCCTTAGGGATACACAGCTAGACAGGGAGGCCACTGGGTGGCTAGTGACTCACCTCTCTGTTTTATGCCATCTGATCTACCATCTGTCTTCTCCCTCCTTTGGGACTAAACTAGGAAATGCATTTCTCCTGCAAACTAATTTGAGAAGACATGATGTTCATCTCCTTTTGTAAAAATTCAGCCAGAAGTTTCAGGGCAAAGGATTCTGGGTGATGTACTCCAAAGAGCTGGACACTGGAATGTAAGGAGTCAGGTGGAGAGTGACTGTGGGGAGGAGAGGTGACAGGTGTAGGAATCTGACAGTATTTATCATAGCAGACATTGGTGGCCTGTTCTGGACTTCTGTGGAACTTTCTTATGTCTGCTGGTTAATTATCATGGCCACTTTGGCGAGTGCAATATTATCATGTTAAAGAAGTACTTACAATTTTTTTTTACCTTTAAAAAATTTATTTATTGGATACAAGGTCTCACTATGCAGTTCACACTTGTGGAGATCCACTTGTCTCAGCCTCTCCAGTACTGGGATTACAGATGTGTGTCACATGCCCAATTTTGTACTGGCAGGGGCACACAGTGGCATGTGGTACTGGGAATGGAGCTCAGGTCTTTGCACTTGCAGAGTGAGTGCTCTCCTCAGCCCCCATTTTTTTTTTTTCTTTTAGCAACAAGGATAATTGAATCTTATCCAATGCCTTTTTATTATCTATGCTAATGACATTGTGATTATTCCTCTTTTGCTAAAAACTGTCAATATGCTCAACTAAATTAATAGAGAATATATTTAATACAAACTATTTTTTGAGACTCACTATGTAGTTCACATTAACCTCAAACTCACGGTATTTGAGGCTGGGTTCCTGCTTCAGCTTCCTGAGTGCTGGGACTACCACATATGTACTACCACTGTGGCTCATGGGTACAGTTTGAAGAATTCTTATATTACTGGGAGAAACTCCACTGGTGATGGCACATTAATGCTATGGCTTGCTTGTATTTTAATTTGAGTTTTGCATGCATATTTACATGTGAAAAAAGAGATGGTCTGTGGTGTTAGCATTTTCAGTTTCATGAAAGCACACATGAGCTTTCCCCTTTCTTTTTATCTTTGAAAATCCTACTTTTATATCTTCTTCCTTTGGGACTAAACAAGGAAATGCATTTCTCCTATGAACTGGTTTGAAATGACATGATGCTTTAACAAAGTTGGGTCTTTCTAACTTTGATGGGCCAGAATATAGTCTGGGTTTTATCTTCAGTTTTGAAACAATTAGTAGCTTGTGTTAAGCTTAGCGAGGAAAGTGGGGCCCCTCAGGCAAAGCTTTGCAAATATTTGGTTCTTTATGAAAAACAGAAGCCTGAAAAAACCTTTCAACAGGGCAGTGGTACAATCAGATGTTACATTTCAATGGTTTCATACTAACTTTGTTATCATGGGAAAATTACTTTGTTCCTTTAAACTTCAGTTTCACATCTGTAAATTGTTAAAAAAAAAGTTACAGAGCTTGAAAAAATCAATTGAATTAATGTCTATAAAATTCTTATCTTTGTATCTGGCACACCATAAATCTTAGAGGTAAAAATGATTTTTTTTTGAGAGAGTGTGCATGTTCATATAAATCATTCCATGTTTAAGCAGTTTTGTAATTACTTCATACAAACAATAAACTATTTTCTTGGTAAAAATTATTCCTAAACACACACACACACACACACACACACACACACACACACACACACACACACATTTTTATTCACATCCAAATGTATATAGACACCACCATGGATAAGGACCTCTCCACATTGTTGGTTTATGGGAGAGCTATTGATTTCTGTACATTTATCTTATATCCAGATATCTATTGAACTTTTTGATTTCCCATATTTCTTCAGTAAATACTTGGGCTTTTCTTGGGTTTTCAGTCATTGGCCACAAGCAGTCTATTTTCTTTTCATGGCATTACTTGTGAATTTCCTTTAACTTGAATTTGTTTGGAGATAATATTTATCCTTAGAATCTAAGCCAGAATTGCATATTACAAATAGATTGTTTGATAGAGAAGTGACCCATAGTTGAAATTGCCTTTGCAATTGAATAGGAAGACAATTGCAATGATTGCATAAGACACCATTTAGAAATTAAAAGTTGGATATTTAACCTACTAGGTAGAATAGAAAATGGGCTATTATGTGTGTGATTTAGTTTAATGTTCTGTTTATATGATCTTCATGCTTCTCACATAAAATCATGCATTTATTTCATCTTGAAATAAGGGAAGGTCAGAGAAGTTTAAACACACACTTCTTCTTCTCTCACCTTACTGTTTATTTGAAATATAAAATGGGTCTTGATTTTTAGAAATGCTGATTATGCCTGATGCTCAATAAACATAATATATGTTTGAATATAAAGAGAAGTATACAGAGAACATCTGGCAGATAATAGGAAACCAATATAGATATACTTTTCCCTTTTCCTTTTAAATGTATCTGTCCAAGGTTCAAGGTCCAGTATTTTCAACTCCTAACTTTAAGTTCCTGCCATGGCCTAGAAGGTCTCCATGGTCTATCTCCTGTCTCAATTCTTAGCTTCTAGAATTGCCTCTTCCTTACTTTGCTCTAGCCCTTCAAACCTTGATTTTCCTTGAACTTTAAATGTTTGCACTGGCCTTCTGTCTGGAATGCTCTTTTGTCAAATAGTTCAGTGGTTCTCTCCCTTCAACCAACTTTTTTGCTCTGCTTATCAGAATCGCTAACTTTTATACTATCTCAAATTGGTTATGACATCTTTCTGTTTTAGTGAGCTTTTCATCAATATAACAAATACCTGAAATAAAAAATTCAAATGACAAAATGTTTAGCTTAGCTCATATAGGTAAAGGATTTCAGTCTATGGTCAGCTGAATCCATTGCTTTAGGCCTATGGGGAGAGTAAAACATCATGGAGCTAGGGTACAGTTGAAAGCTATTCATCTCATATGAGGCAGCCAAGAAACAGAGAAGGCAAGAATACCAGAGGATGGGGCTTGGGACCAGTGGCTACATGGGTTATGTTCTATTCATGGCTAAGAACAAATGTGCTGGAGACTGAGTCCAAAATACCTGATCTTCTGTAGACCTCTTCCAGAACTGGCACATTGTCACTAGGGCTCATATTCCCCCAGCAAAAGCAGGTTATGTGGTGTATCAGTCAGGGTTTTACTAGAGGAACTGATATAACACAAGGAACAGATATAACACAAGATGTACAATGTATGAGAAATCACAAGATTGGCTTATGATGGTCAGCCACAGAGTCAGATGAGAAAGTGTCAGATGAGGAAGTGTATAGAGGGCATCTGTACACCAGAGACTGAAGGATTCAGCCCAAGGTCTGGAGATCATTGCATTGTTCTGTGCAAGTCCATGGAAGCCTATGGGTCTATGTGGAAAGCTGATGGGTCTGCAATGGAAGGCTGATAAGTCTACTCCAGAAGGCTCAAGGATCCAAGACGGAGGCCAAAGAGTCTGCGCTAGAAGCGAAGAGATGATGTCTAAGCTGACTGAGATGACTGAAGCTCCTCTAAGGAAATGAAAGCTCCATCCTTCCTCAGTTCCTTTATGTATGCTTTAAGTGATGAGTGACTCTAGGATAGGGCCTCCATGCCCTAGGGAGGGGACCACTGTGTCCTAGGGTGTGAAATTACTGAGCCAATTTAGTTGAGCTTTTAACTTCTCAAGTTGACACAATGTATCAACCACTACATATGGCTATCCAAATCAGTAAAATTGGAAAGCATTTGTACCTTGTGGGACATACCGTTTGTTCAAAAGATATAAATTTGTATGTTATGGTTTGTGTCTGGTTCTCCCTGCAAAGCCTCATGTAAATTATGGGGTGATAGCTGCTTGAGCAGTAGTGTGAAGCTCAATGGACAGGGCCAGAGGACCAGGACGGGACTTGGGGGGCTGGGCCAGAGAGACTCAAACTTTAAACTGGCTAGCCTGTGCTTTCTTGGACATGTGGAAAGGGTGGCTCTGCACATGGCAGCACTCCAGCCTCTCCTCCACAACCTGTAGAGCAGGGGCAGAGGCTTGAAACCTGCAGTAACTATGAGTTAAATAAACCTTTCCTTCCCTCATTTTCATTATCAGGTATTTGTCCTGGCAATGACGGAAAAGTAACTAAGGTAATATAAAATAATAATAAAGGGAAGAAAGAAATCTATAACAATTAGAAATAATCCGTCACAATTAAAAATGATTATCACTTAAAAGTAAAACAAACATATATTTTAAAAAAAAAACCACTACGATTCCAGCCATTGCACAGGCCCAGTGTGTGAAAGGCACATCCCAGGACCCTCTAGATCCTCACTCCAGCCAGCACCCAGGTCCAGCGTGTGCCTGTCAGTCTGCTAGATCCTCATTGCAGGCAGCAAGAAGGCCAGGTATGTGTGGGTAACTTCCTCCATCAGACAGGGCTGGTGAAGAACCCTATAGCAGAACTCCCTGTAGAGAGGATAGAGGCAAGACCCACTTAGCTGATCCAGGAGCAGAACATCTTGCCAGAGTGGCACAGTGGGTTCAAATTCAAGGGATGTAGCAGAAAAAAGTGGAGCACAGCAACCAGACCTAAGCCACATCCACCTGGACAAGTTTGAACTTGGTAGATCCGGACCTGGTCTAAAGGTAATAACTCCACAAAGCACTACACCAAAGGTCAGAAAACAGTGCTATACAAAATTACAAAGAGAATGAGCAAAATGCATTCTCAGGCTCTGAACCCATCAAGAACAAATGCAGGAGACAATAGCATAAACGGAATTGGAAATCACGCATTTGAAATCTCTCAAATAATAGCATTGGAAGTAAAGACACAACTGCAGGAAGGTATAGAAGAAATCAGATCAGAAATAATTTCTGAAGTAAAAAAAGAAATAACTATACTGAAAGAAGTACTAAGTGCTTCTAAAGAAGATATTGATAAACAATGAGGAGAACAGAAAAATGATGGAATCCTTTTTTAATTTTATTGGAGAACAAATAGCAATGAGACAGTTTCAAGACAAATTAACAGGACAGATTTGATAAATTAATTGCAAACGGTTTTCATAATGTTTTGGTATTGTACAAGGGGCATACATGATATTATACTTACAATCATTATTATAGCAGATGTCTCTTATCAGTGAATTAGGAGAGTGTAGCTGTTTACATATATTATTTTTTTATACATGAATTATATCACAGATTCAATAATTAATAGTTTCTACCTTGTTATTTTCCTAGTGGTTGTCCATAGTACTAGAAGCTGACATAATAACTTATCCAACCACTATTAGTGCCAATCTTGCTTCTCATAAAATTATGCAGAAGCATGGCATATTTATCCCAACTGTACTGTTGATACACACACGTTATGATTCTTCTTTTGTTTCCCCCCCTTTTCTTTGTCTAGACCTGTCAAAGATGAGTACTCCATTGTCATTAAAACAATTTAGATGCCTGAACTAGGCAACATAATACAACACAGTCCACCATTTCACAATAATGAGTTCTCTGAAGAAGTTGTTGACTGTAGCCATTTAGAGCTCAACTTATTATTATGGCCCTGTATTGTATACCTCATTTTCATACTTTTCTGCTGGAAGGTTAAGAGCAAGATAGAGCAAGACCTATATACCAAAACATGTAGTTTTTCTTTCTGATGAGGTCAGTGAAGTCCCCTCAGGGTTTATCTTGTAGTCCTGTACCTTGCTCTGTAGATCCTTTGTCTGTGTCATTCATGTGGATGAGTCACAGCCAATGCTTGACCAGTTTGCTCTCTGTGAAAGCATGAGAGAAAGTTTTCTCTTCATGTGACTCTCCCCGGGCACATTATAGAAATTCAATCTCTTGTGGCTCTATAATCTCCTTGTTCAGAAAATTTGGAGCTCAACTGAGTTTCATGATGTTGCAGTACAGATTCTTCTATGTCCTGAGTCTTTGCTGACCTTCAAAGGCTAGAGCCAAAATGTTGGCTGCCTTGTGGCTCTTCTATTTCTCAAATTCTGATCTGTGAACTTAGGTTGTTAACCATCCAGAAGAAAAGCTGATTAGTATCCTGCAGCATATGTCATTCACTTTGCCTTATCTGACTCAATTGTTTTTAGTGGTTGTTGTACAATTCCATTTGTATTTCTTCTTTTCACTTCTTATACTAGGGAGACAATATGATATTTATACATGTGTGCCTGGTTTATTTCACTTATGAGTATATGTTCAAGTGGCATCCACTTCAATATAAATGCTTCAAGCTTATCATTTTAATAGCTGAGTAATACTCCATTATATAGAAATACCACATCTTTTTCAACCATTCCTCACTCATGTGATGGACATCTTGGTTGTTTCCAAGGTTCTGCTATCACAGAACCTATGTGCTGCTATAAACATAGGTACACATATATCACTATGATACAATGTTTTCAGTTCCTCTGGGAAAATTCCCAGTAGGGGGATAGCCGATTGAATGGGATTTCTAGTCCTACTCTTTTGAGGAGTCTCCACACTGACCTCCATAGTGGTTGTACCAGTCTACATTCCCACCAGCAGTGGAGAAGTGTTCCCTTTCTCAACAACCTCTCCAACATTTGTTGTTGGTTGATTTCGTTATGATAGCCATTCTTTCTGGAGTGAGATGGTATCTCAGTGTTGTTTTTATTTGCATTTCACAGTTGACTAGCGATGTGGAACATTTTTTCACATATTTATTCGCTTCTTTAATTTCGTCCTCTGAGAAGTATGTATTCATCTCAGATGCCCATTTCTGAACTGGGTCTTTAAATTTGAGGTCCCTGTTATATGTTAGTTCTTTTTTTTTTTTACTTGTTAAAAGACAACATTTTAATGAAAATTCAGTGGTAGATATGTATAATCTGGGGGCTAAATAGTTACAAGGGACTGTCATAGAAATGTAAAGCCAACTAGATGCTCAGATAATTGTTACATATTCTCATCATCTGATTCATCTTCTTCCTTCTGTGATTCCTTAGCATATTTCTCTGCTTCTTCCCTTACATCTTTTGGAACAATTTCATGTCTTCCTTTAGTTAGTTCACCAACCCATCTGAGCTCAAGTTTAAAAGCTTTATCCTTAACTTCATCATGTACTATGTAAATTATTTTTGCAACTTCTTTAACAACATCATGGCAGGTCATTTCTTTCATCTGAAGCTTTTCTATTTCTGTCTTTGCAGCTTGCCAGGCTTTGCCAATAGCACAGCCCCAATAACCATATGAAACACCTGAAGGGTCAATCATGTAGAGTTGTGCACCATCATTCACACTGTAAGACCCAAGCATGAAACTGCAGCCGAAGGGTCTGACGGCACTGTAGAGTGTGTAAGCATGTACATACATGGCCACTCGGTCTGCAAGATGTTTCAGTGGAATGTTATAGCCATAGTTAGATCTAAAGTTGGAAGCTTCTTCTCTTGCTATGTCTGCTAAAGACCGAGCATCTGCCAGCAAACCTGCTACTGCCATCCCAACATGCCGATCAATGTTAAAAAGTCATTTGTTGGAACCTTCTTCATAAAATTTAGAAAGAACTAATTTTTCTACCCCAAAGACAACACCATCTTTACATCTGATCCCAATATCTGTACTACTGTTTTCCACAGCCTTCATACCATATTCAACTTGAAAAACTCTTCCATCAGGAGAGAATGTGGAGGCTAATAGATCATACCCGGTTCCGATCGAGCTCATCTTGTCCAAACCACCAGAGTGCGTTGGGAGTCCAGGCCCAAAGCTCTATATGTTAGTTCTTTATATATTCTAGACAGCAGACCTCTGTCTGATTGCTTATTAGTTAGGATTTTTTCAAAATTTGTGGGTTGTCTTTTCACTCTGTTGACAATTTCTTTTGACATGCAGAATCTCCTTAAGAAGAGTTGATCCCAGTTGTTGATTCTTTCAAGTGCTTCCCGTGCGAATATATGTTTGTTCATGAACTCTTTACCTAGCCCTATGTCTTCCAGAGTTCCTCCTACTTTCTCTTCCAGGAGATTGAGTGTTTCTGTTTTAATGCTTAGATCTTTAATCCATTTTGACGTTAATTTAGTGCATAGTGATACAGCTGGGTCAAGTTTTAGTTTCTGCCATGTAGAAAGCCATGTTTTCCAGCACAATTTGTTAAAGAGGCTATCCTTCTTCCTGTAAGAATGATTGGCCCCTTTGTAGAAGATCAGATGGCTGAGTGTGATTGTAGATGCCTCTGCATCTTCTAATCTATTCCACTGATCCTCAGGTCTATTTAGTTGCCAATACCATGTTGATTTTGTCACACTGGTTTTGTAGTATAATTTCAAGTCAGGAATTGTGATGCCTCCTGCCTTGTCTTTATTGGCCAAGATTACCTTTGCTATTCTTGGTCATTTGTGGTTCCAAATAAATTTTAGGTATGATTTTTCTAGGTCTGGGAGGTATGTTGATGGCAGTTTAATAGGGATTGCATTAAATCTGTACAGCAATTTTGGGAGTATGGCCATCTTCACGATGTTGGTTCTTCCTATCTAGGAGCATAGAATATCTTTCCATTTTCTGAAATCCTCTACAATCTCTTTTCTTAGGGTGTTGTAATTTTCTGTGAAAAGATCAACACCCTGGTTAAGTGAATCCCAAGGTATTTCATTTTCCGTGGTGCTATTGTAAAAGGTATTGTTTCTATTGTTTCCCTTTCAGTGTGCTTGTTATCTGTGTAGAGGAATGCTATTGACTTTTGAGTGTTGATTTTGTATCCTGCTATGCTACTGAATTTCCCTATCAGTTCTAGTAGTTTCTTGGTGGAATTTTTGGGGTCTTCCAAGTAAAGTATCATGTCATGTACAAATAGTGATAATTTAACTTCTTCTTTACCTATTCTTATTCCCTTTATTTCTCCCTCTTTTCTAATGGCTGTTGCTAAGGATTTCAAGACTATATTGAATAGGAGGGGTGATAGAGGACATCCTTGTATTGTACCTGATTTAAGAGTAAACGATTTCAGCTTTTCCCCATTTAGGATTATACGAGCTTTTGGGTTGTCATAGATGGCTTTTATGAAGTTAAGATAGAGTCCATCTATACCAATTTTCTGTAGGACTTTGAACATGAATGAGTGTTGGACGTTGTCAAAAGCTTTCTCTTCATCCATTGAGATGATCATATGGTTTTTAGATTTCAGTCTGTTAATATAGTGTATTACATTTATAGATTTTTGAATATTGAACCACCCTTGCATCCCTGGGATGAATCTTACCTGGTCATAGTGTATGATCTTCTTGATGATTTGCTGTATTCTATATCTCAGGATTTTGTTGAGTATTTTTGCATCTGTGTTCATGAGGGAGATTGGCCTGTAGTTCTCCTTTTTGGTTGTCTCTTTCCCTGGTTTTGGAATCAGTATTATACTTGCCTCCAGAAATGATTTTGGGAGGACTGTTTCCTTCTCAATTTCACTGAAGAGTTCATGGAGTGTGGGGATTATATCTTCTATGAATTTCTTGTAGAATTCAGCTGTGAATCCATCAGAACCTGGACTTTTCTTTGTCGGTAGGCTTTTTATTACATTTTGTATTTTGTTGGCTATTGTTGGCTTATTGAGAGTTGTTATATCTTCTTGATTCAGTTTTGGTAATTTGTACCTTTCGAGGTATCTGTCCATTTCTTCTGTGTCTTCTATTCCGTGAGCATAAAGATTCTAGAAGTAACTATTGATAATCTTCTGAATTTCCACTGGGTCTGTGGTGATTTCACCTTTTTCATTCCTTATTGCATGTAGTTGAATTTTCTTTTGCCACTTTTTGATGAGGTTGCCTAGAGGTTTATCAACTTTATTTAGTTTTTCAAAGAACCAACTTTTTGATTTGTGGATTCCTTGAACTGTTTTCTTCATCTCAATTGAATTAATTTCTGCTCTAATCTTTATGATTTCTTCCTGTCTTTGCACTCTGGGTTTCATTTGCTCTTCTTTTTCTAGTTGTTTGAGGTGCAACATTAGGGTGCTAATTTGTTCCTGTTCTGTTTTCCTAATGTGTGAGTTCATAGCTATGATTTTCCATCTAAGAACTGCTTTCATTGCATCCCATAAATTTCAGTAAGTTGTACTTGGATTTTCATTGAATTGTATCAATTAAATATTAATTAATTCAAAATTAAACATTTCAAAATAATATCCAAAAATTAAAATTAAATTGTGAGTTCAACTAAGAGGCTAGAATGTAGCATATCATATGTATGAATCTATGATCAATTCAGAGTACTCACATAGTAATTCATTAGGTTAATATAGACAAATATATCAACTAAGAAAAAGTTATCATGATAGTAAAGAATTACTAAAAATAAAACAAAAAAATTGTAGAATGACAAACATATGATGAACAATTCTAACAGTTCAGAGATAGGATACCATACAAAGTTCTAGGATGTGGTAGACATGGGTGGCCAGGTGTCATCTGTGGGACTGAGTCACTGCTATTTCCTTGATATCCACCCTGTAGACCCAGACAGAATCATGACCTATAGGATGCAGGAGCAGTCCATTTGTAGAGTTTGCTGATGGAAATATTCTGCTGCTGTGTATAAAAGAATCATTGAAAGACTGCTGTTATATACCTCTTTTTCTCCTGTGTTTGATTGTTTGCCCTATTTGGTGGGTTCTTTCCATTCTCAATCATGGAGTTTAGTCATTTTGATCCCTTTCTAGAATACTTTTTAGTAGTCTGTATCTGGTTGGCTCTGTTATCATGAAATTCTTTAGTTGTTCTTTGTCATGGAAGTATTTACTTCTCATTATACTTGACAGAGAGTTCAGCAGGGTATATCAATTTGGGTTGGAATTGTTTTCTCTCAAGATTTGAAGTACTTTACTTCATGCTCTTCTTGACTTGATGGTTTTTGAAGACAAATCTGCTGTTATTCTGGTGGTTTTATTTTAAATGTGATCTATGTCTTTTGTGTGGTGGCTTTTAGTATACTGCTCCTGTGCTGAATTTTTGGGATCTTGATTATTATATATCTGGATGTGGTTTTAATTGGGTTCATGTTATTTGGTGTTTTATATGCTTCTGTTACCTGAATGTCAGATTTTTCCCCATGTGTGCAAAGTTTTCAACTATTACTTCTGCCCATGTTCATTTTATATCATTTGTACTGACACCTTTTTCATTGATGCCTATTAGTTTTGTGTTGTTTATCTTTGGATCATCTTGCAGATGTTGAATTGTTTTTTCCTGTATCCTAGTTTTTGAGAGATCTTTTCTTACCTTTCACTAGCTGCAATGGTGTCTTCAAGGTCTGAAAGTCTATTTTCACTTTTATTCAAGCGGTTTTATCAGCTTGTGTTTGAGGTTGTAATTTCCTGTATGCCACTTTGCATCTGCTTCGTGCATTCTATTTCTTTCCTATACTGCTCTTTTAAGGATTCCAGACTGGCCTGAGACAGTGGGAGCAGCCTCCGCCATCTTCCTCCATCCCACCCATGGCCGACCAGCCTGAGAGACTGGCTTGAGACAGTGGGCCGACTCCAGCGGCCTCATGGATCCTGCCCAAAGCCCTCCCAGTGAGTGGGAATTTGAACAACTCACCAGGCTTCCCAGTGTGTGGTGAGTCTGAGGGAGAGGCTTTGGCTTCTTCCCGCACGCGCTACCTGGATCCCCGCCCCCAAGCCCTCCAAGCCAGTGACCAGCTTGAAACCTCAGGACCCACTCACCAGCAAGTCCCTGAATCCCCTTCCCTAAAGACTGCTAAGAGAGGGGGAATTTCCCCAATTCCCTGGGCATCAAAGTTCGGTGACTGGAGAGCTCCAAGCCCGCAGCACCAGAGAGACATTTGCCAGCATACCCAGTCCACCCCACTGCCCCAGATCCAGGGCAGCTTGGCCTGTGAGTAAGGGCTCCAGGTTCACCGTGCAGGAGGGACCTTTCCCAGCCTTCTTTGGTTCTGGCCTATGGCCCAAGACCCAGCACAGCTTGACTGACCCAGCACAGCTTGACTGACCCAGAACAGCCTACCCAGCAAATAAGAACATCCACTATCCTTATGGGAGCCCACCAGACTCACCAAAGCCCCAAGGGCCGATTCCAGCAACTTTCCGGATCCTCGTCTCAAACCCAGTCAAGATAGTGGGAATTTTCACTACTTACTCTGCATCCCAGTTTGTTTTGTGATCACCTGACCAGAAAACCAACAAAGGGGAACCACAGGAGCTGAAGCAAAATGGAACTGAACACAACAGCTAGATCAAGGATAGGCATAACTGGATAATCCCAAGCTTAGTAGACTGGTACCCAAATCTCATAACAAACTAAGGACATAGCTGCACCAGAGCTCTACACCAAAGGTCAGAGGTCAGTGCTATTCAAAATGATAAAGACAAGGAGAAAAATGCAATCTCAGGCCTCAAGGCCACCATAAAGTGCACAGGACACTAGCTAAGCTGAAATGAATGAATTAATAGATACAGAAGCAAAGAACAACAGCAGAGAGGTATAGAGGAACTCAGAAGAGAATTAATTCCTGAAATAAAAAAGGAATATCTGAATACATAGCATCTGAAATAAAGAAACAAATGCAGAAACATTTGGGGGGAAACCAATGCTTACCAAGAATAAGTGCAGAGAGCACTATTCCAGCTGAAATGTATGAATTAATAGCATCTGAAGCAAAGACTCAACAGCAGAAAGGTCATGAGGAATTCAAAGCAGAAATAATTTCTGATATCAAAAAAGAATTCTTTGAAAAAAGAGAATTCTTTGAAATCATAGCATCTGAAATACATAAACAAGTCTGGAAATATATAGAGGAAACCCAAGTTGGAAGAAACTCTGCAGGAAAAGAATTAATAACTACCTCTAAAGAAGACATGAATAAAAAAATGAGATCAGAAATATGACGGATTCCTTGAATGAGCAACACAGAAAAGAAATAGAACACATGAAACAGAGTCAAAGAGATATAGAAGAGCTAAAATTATTAATCATGAGTGTACAAAACCATTTGAGTTAAAACAAAGATAGAGTTTCAGATCCTGAAGATGCTGGTGCAGCTAGTGAAAAGGTGAGAAAGGATCTCTTAAAAGCAATGAGGATGCAGGAAGAAATAATCCATCACCTGCAAGATGATGCCAGGATGAACAATGTAAGAATAATTGGTAGCAATGAGAATGAAGGAGTCAATACAAGTGACATAAAAAGAATTTGGGGAGAAATAATCACAGAAAACTTCCCAAATATGAGGAAACAATCCAACATTCAGATCACCGAAACATATAGAACACCAAATAACTTCAACCCAAGTAAAAACACACTGACACATATAATAGTCAAGATCCCAGAAATCCAACACAAAAGTAATATACTGAAAGCTGCTAGAGAGAAGAAGCAGATCACATTCAAGGGAAAATCCATCAGAATTAACAGCCTACATCTCTACACAAACCATGAAGGCAAGGAGAGCATGGAGCAGAGTTCTTCAAGTCCTCCATGAAAACAAATTCCAGCCCAGACTATTATACCCTGAAAAACTCAATATATAAACTAAAATATATAAAAAAATGCTCCACATCGCTAGTCATCTGTGAAATGCAAATAAAAACAACACTGAGATACCATCTCACTCCAGAAAGAATGGCTATCATAAGGAAATCAACCAACAATAAATGTTGGAGAGGTTGTGGGGACAAGGGAGCACTTCTCTACTGCTGGTGGGAATGTAGAGTGGTGCAACCATTGTGGAGATCAGTATGGAGACTCCTGAAAAGAGTAGGACTGGAAACCCCATTCAAGCCGGCTATCCCCCTACTGGGAATTTTCCCAGAGGAACTGAAAACATTGTATCATAGTGATGTATGTGTACCTATGCTTATAGCAGCACAATGTGTGATAGAAAAATCTTGGAAACAACCAAGATGTCCATTACATGAGGAATGGTTGAAAAAGATGTGGTATTTCTATATAATGGAGTATTACTCTGCTATTAAGAATGATAAGTTTGAAGCATTTATACTGAAGTGGATGCCACTTGAACATATACTCATAAGTGAAATAAACCAGACACAAATGTGTAAATATTGTATAGTCTCCCTAGTATAAGAAGCAAAAATCAGAAATACAAATGGTAATGTACAAGAACAACTAAAAACAATTGAGTCAGATAAGGCAAAGTGAATGGCATATGCTGCAGGGTACTAATCAGCTGTTATTCTGAATGGTTAACCACCTATGCTCACAGATCAAAATTGGAGAAATAGAAGAGCCACAAGGCAGCCAATAGTTTGGCCTTAGCCTTTCAAGGTCAGTGAAGACTCAGGACTTAGGGGAACCTGTACTGCAACATCATGAAACTCAGTTGAACTCCAAATTTTCTGAACAAGGAGATTATCGAGCCACAGAGGAAAGAGATCAACGTTCTATAGTGTGCCTGGGGAGAGTCACATGGAGAGAAAACTTTCTCTCAGGCCCTCACAGAGAGCAAACTGGTCAAGCATTGGCCATGACTCATCCACATGGATGACACAGACAAAGGATCTACAGAATAAGGTACAGGACTACAAGATAAACCCTGAGGGGACTTCACTGACCTCATTAGAAACATAAAGTACATGTGTTGGTATATAAGTCTTGTTCTATCTAGGACTTAACCATCCAGCAGAAAAGTATAAAAGTGAAGTATACATCGCGGGGCCATAATATTAAGCTGAGCTGTAAATGGCTATGGTCGACAACTTCTTCGGATAACTCACTATTGTTGTGGAATGCTGGACTGTGTTGGATTGTGTCTTTGAGTTCAGGCACCTAAATTAGTTGAATGCCAATGGAGTTCCCATCTTTGACAGATGTAGACAAAGGAAGGGGTATAGAAAGGAAGAATCATGATGTGTGTGTGTGGACAGTACAGTTGGGATAGATAATACCGTGCTTCTACATAATTCTATGACAGGCAAGATTTGCACTAATGGTGGTTGGACAGGATATTATGTCAGCTTATAGTTCTATGGACAACCACTAGGAAAATAACAAGGTAGAAAGTATTAATTATTGAATCTTTGATGTAATTCAGGTATAAAAAATAAGATACGCAAACAGCCACACTCTCTTAATTTACTGATAAGAGACATACGGTATAATAATGTCTGTAAGTATAATAGCACGTATGCACCTTCTATGATACCAAAACATTATGAAAACAGTTTGCAATGTATTAATTTCTGAAATCCATCTTGTCAAGGTATGTTAAAACTGTCTCATTGATATTTGTACTTCAATAAAACAAAAGTTAAAAAAAAGAATATATAGCTAAAAAAATTAAATTACCTTGCCTTATCATTGGTTGCCCTGATGCATAATTTTTTTTCACAACATGAAATTCCAGAATGCGTACTTCAGCTATTTACATGAGCATTCAGCTATTTACATGATAATGCACATTTATTATTAATATGCACAGTGAAACATTCTTTTTCATTTAAGAGTACCGGTGTGTTTACAATAAAAAGAGTGAATATCCCTGAACTCCATTCACATAACTACACAGTAGTTTTAATTCATTTAATTGAGTTGGCATTTATCTATATGGTTTTCTTTTATATTTGCAGAAAGCTCAAAACAGAAATATAAAAAAATATTTAATTGAATTTCTGAGTATTGCTTAATTTTAATTTTTGTTTTATGATTTATACTGTTTCTTGGACTTACAATCTTAGAAGACATGGTATGGTATTCTCCTAGTATTAGAAACTTTAAAAAGTGTTTTTCCATTTTCCATTGACTTTATGTGAGTTCTTCCTTGTCTTTTAAATACACACACACACATGCATATCACACACACATGTACACATATATTTCTGTCTATATATGAAAATATATGTATATTACCTGCCATAAGATTGATACCGTTTTGTGGAAATCTTCAATAACCTTTTAAATGGGTTCATCTAATATAATTATATTTTACATAGTCCAGCATATCCACCATTTTGAGAGCTCTTTATTCTTTATCCAGGACCATCCAGCAACTTCTCTTACCTTCTGGATGATGGTATTTGTAATTTTCTATGTGCTATGTCTGGCAGTATTTGAATATTTCGAGTTTGTATAACTGGAAAATATCTTACTTTTAGTTATTAAAGATTTGTTTGCTAAGTATAAAATTCAATGAGGACAGATTTTTTTTTTCAATCCTTTGGATAAATAAATCTAGGACCAGCCAAAGAGCTCAGTGGATTAAAGTGCCTGCTTAGGCAGATGCAAGGGCTGTGAGTTTGATCCCCAGGCCTGCTATGCTGGCCCTGCCCCTGGGGTGTGCTGAGATGGCAATTGAGACTGGGAGAGATATTGCCAGCCTCTTATCCCAGGCCTTGGAAGGCTCTAAACAGGAGGATCACTACAGGTCGGATCTATGCAGTGAGACCCTGTGTACCCTGTACACCCTGTCCTAAATACAAAAAAAAAAAAAAAAGTTCAGGTTTCTTACCCACTTGTTCTTTTTATTTTCTAATGTGGAATAAGAAGCTATTTATTTTTGTTTTTCCATATCTAATATTCTTTTTAGGTATATTCTTTCATGATTGTTTCACACCGTTTTGAACAATTTCATTTTTGTGTATCTTTTATCTGGCATGATTTTATTCATATTTCTTGTGCAAAAGGTTCATTTTTTTGGAAATGTGGTGCTATAATTTTAACTAAATTCAGAAATTTTAAATCTTTAGGTATTTATTGCCTACCTTCTTCTACTTTGAAAATTCTGATTATATGAACATAAGTTGTTTGATTTTGGCACAGAGTGAACTATTATATGACTGATCTGTAAACTCTTCTTCATGTTTATTTTAGACAATTTTTATTGTTATATTCATTTAAGCTTATAAATAATTTTTTTACAATGTGCAATCTATTATTAATCTCATATATTCATTTCAGAAATGTTTTTCTAAAATTCACTCTGTCTACATCATATTTCACATTTTAATATTTATCTACAATTTTTAATTTGTTATATGATTGTTATTGATTTAAAATAAAGTTAATAATGAGTAAAAAAATAAAATACATGAAAAAGAAAAAAAGAAAAAGACTAAGAGGAGATAAGAGTAGGCTGAATACAGCTGTTCCTGAAGCCTGATCACAAATGGGAACCAAAATTAATTAAAGCTAAAATAAAACCTGAAATTTGTGCCTCCTTAAACAAAAATGCTGTAGGGTGTTCAGCCTTCACCTATAACAAGGAATTGCACTGTTGTTTGTTTTATAGCAAGAGATCTTTGATGATGGAATAGTTTGTAGATGTAGTTTGAATTCTTTTAATTAGGAAAAATTATGATCTTCAGATGTCTTAAATAATACTGTGTAAACATCATTTTATTCCACAATGGTTTTGGTAAGAGGTGGAGAGAAACATTCAACATAGGATATAAGTTGTAACAAATCATTTTTAAAAAGTTTTGGAAATTCTATCTCATAGAATTTATATTTCTTTTTGAACTAATACAAACTTGAAAGTGAAAGGTAAAGAAAGGGAAGAATTATTTTTGTGTCTTCATTTTGACAGTTAGATTATACATCCTCAGTTAAGCAATTACTGGTGTGGGTTCAGTGTAAGAGTTGATATCTTTGCAATTCTATTGCCCTTCTTCTGTGATCACAAGGTGATTATGGGCCAGATAGCTTATCTGTATCAAGGCCAGCTTGATATATATATATATATTTTAATGTATTTAATACAGGGTCTACAGTGTCTCACTACACAGATTACACCTGTAATGCTCCTTCTGTTTTCAGCCTTCCAGGTGCTGGGATTACAGTCACACGCCATCATGCCCAGTTTCAATTGCCATCTCAGCGAGCCTGTCGGGTGGGGCTGTCATTACATGCCAGGGATCCAACCCCAGTCTCTGAGCCTGCCTGAGCAGACACTTCAGTCTGCTGAGCTATCTGGCCCTTTTGCATATTTTAATTATAAAAAGTAAATATTTCACAGAAGATGTGCCCACCAGAGCTGCAAAATGAACACCTTTAGCCGAAAGGGAGTCTGAGAAATCAAACAGTTGGCTTCTCTAAGCTTTATAATGGGAGAAGTTGGACAAATTTATTCAGTTCGTCAGTTAGTTTACTTTTTCTTTGTATTTAGTACAGGGTCTATGGGGTTCTACAGGGTCTCACTATGTAGACTGGATTCATAATTATCCTCCTGTTTTCAGCCTCTCAAAAGCTGGGATTGAAGGTGTGCACCACCATGCCCAGTTTCAGTTGCCTTCTCAGTGTGCCCTGGGGATGGGGCTGGCATGTCACACTGGTGATCAAACTTCCGGCCCCAGTGTCTGCCTGAGCAGGTGCTATAGTTTGCTAACCATTCTTGCCGACCTCCAATTAGTTTACTTTTGATATACATATAGGACTTTTTATCAAGTATTTGAGTCCTCCCGGGGAACATTCTGGGGAGGAAGATTACCTCTGTATGGCCATTGTCCTGTGATTTCTCCCTGTGTGTGGAGGAATACCTTAACTGGTTACTGAAGGTGAGGTCAGTTTCCTTTCCCTTTCGGCTTGCATGCAAAGAACGATTTCCTTTCTCTTTTGTCCCTGTTTTCTTGGTATTTTTCAGTTGTTTCAGTTAGGACAGTTAAGAAGAGAAAAAACACAGTGCATAAAAGAGGCCATGTCCTCCCATGAAGCTGGTATTTAGATCTGGCATCTCATTGTTCTTAATTAGGTTAGAAGTTTGGTACAGAAGAGCATCCTACTCTCAAATGCTTCAGTTTTTATACCTTTGTAGTTCAAATGCATTTTTCAGTGACTTTGAGTTTCCCATGTAAGCATCCTTTGGTCTCCCCTCCCAGGAGATTGGTTCCAGGAACCCCACAGATACCAAAATCCACAAATGCTGTAGTCCCTTACATAAAATGGCACAGTATATAGCCGGTCCAATTTTCCTGTATACTTTAATTTATAGATTATGTATAATTCATTAAAATGTATTTGGTACAGAGTCTCAGCAATTCAGAGTCATAGTGATCCTACTGCTTCAGCCTGCTCAGTGTTGGGATTTCAAAGGTTTCTGTGGTTAGCATGGCATGCGGCTGGCATGGTATGTGGTACTGGGGATCAAACCCAGGTCCTTGCATTTGCCTAGGCAGGTGATTGGACTGTTGAGCTATCTCCATGGCCCTACAATTTTTTTAATTTGCACTTTTGAACTTATTTATTATTATGGATAAGTAAAAGCTAATTACAACACAAATATTTCTGAGTATTTGGATTCTCATAGTTATTGATATGATCACTACTAAAACCAGTAGTGAATGTTATTTTTTACATGGATAAAACAGCTCTCCTAGTTGTTAGTTACCAAACTTAAATCTAAATAATATAATGTAAATGTTATGTTAATGGTTGCTATGCTGTTTTCTTTGGGAATTAAATGAAGACAAGAAAATAGCATGTGTTCAGCACATATGCAATTTTCCTACAAATTTTATTTTTTATTTTTATTTAATTTTTGTTCAGTTTGGAAGGAGATACTTTATTAACTGACCAAGTCATAAAAGCACTATGGTAGATACCTTAGTTCATCATGTTAATCTGGTCTTCCCTGTTGATCTGGTCTTCCCTATTTCTAGCAGCTCCACCTTCTGCAAAATGGGTGGTCTTTTTCTTCATTATACCTTGTGGAGATGATAACTGGAATGGCCAGAGGAAGTTATTTGCCTTTTTGAAGCATTTTCCAACAGTATAGATCTCATGATCAATACAGATGGTGCCATACTTACCAAGAGCTTGAGCAGTCAATGAATTATCTGTCAAGGCAATTCACTTATTGATTTTGGCATAGCCACACTTGTATATTAGTTCATTTACCTACTTCAGGTTTGGGTACCCCATGCAATATATGGCTCCAAAAATTTCAGTATGTTAATTGAAGCATTGTTAATCTTAATGAAGGTACCATTGAAGGTTTGTGAAGATGAAGAAGATGCAACACCTTGCAGACCTTTGGGCTCACACCACTGATACCCTTGATCCAGATGACAAATGCCAGTTTGGGCTCTGCAGGGACATAGAAGTTGCTAGCTTTTCTCACTATCCTAGCTATTTGGATCTCAGTTCTGTACATCTGTCCATACTCCTTATGATAAGTGTCCTGATGAGATTCCTCTTCACCTTGTGAAGCATCTTCTGGGCAAATTTCTTTCTCAGGCACTTTATCTTGAGGGATGTCTTCACTTTTTCTTAAGGGCTTCTGGCACAGCGGGAACTTTCTTTTTCTTCTCTTCTACACCTTCCATGGTTCCAGCAGGAAAAGAGCCCTAAAAGTTTTTAGATATTAGTTTCATTGAGTTTGTGAATGTAGAAGCCATGGGTATGGAGAACTGATTTTAATCTCATTTTGCAGAAAATGATAATCTGAAGAGAATGTGATTCTAAAGTAAGATTTAAATATTTAATGGTGGCATAATCCTGCCCTCTGCTTTAGTATGTGTCAGTGCCATCTCATACCATTTATTCTGCATTCTCTTGTGTAACCTCACCTCATTAGTTCCGCTCATCCTGTAACAATGCTTTTGCATCCTGTTGTCATCCATCCTGCATCCTCCTTCAGCCCAGGAAAGAAGCATCTCAGCAATTGGTCTATGTCAATATGCCAGCAATTTCCTACAGCTTTGTTGTGCAGAAACTTGTCTTAGCATATTATTCTAAGCATATTGCTTAGGAAACATTGATTAATGATCAGTTTTAACATTACAAGATAATCATGGAGCCTGATGAAACAGTTTAAGAAGTAGAGGTATCCTCTTGCGCAAAAATGGGGGTTCAGCCCTATACCAGATCATCTAGAGCTGACCCATTTTAGTTTACTCTATAAAGACACCACATTTGTCTTTCTAGACTTCCAAAAGAGATTTTTCTCCTTTTAGGCTATAGTTTTCTGCTGTGTTGTTTATGAGTGTGTTTCAAGGTAGAGTGCCGTAAGATATGGTGGAATAGCTTTTGCCTCTCAGTTTCAACTTTTGCAAGTGGCAAAAAATGACTAACATATAGTTGGTTTCTTTTTCCAAAGAAACAAAATTGTAATTATAAAGGTAACAAGAATTGTATACCAAAACCAAAGAAAACAGACACTAGCTTGAAGTATTTCTTAGAAATATATATACAGACTGATGCCAATAATATGATAAAAGATTAACCATATCTGCCATATTTATAGTTTTTTTTTAAGAGACAAAACAGTAAAAACAATGATGCAAAATTTCAAAACAAGGTAAGAGAGTAACAGTGGTTAATTGCATATTGTTATTTTCAAAGTAGGTGCTCAGATTACAAGACATAGGCAGGAAAAATTGATTAAACCATATAAGCACAAATCTTACTCTTCAATGAACTAATAGAAATTAGTTCTATCTTAGCTGTCTTGTATATATATATATATATATATATATATATATATATATATATATATATATATATGTATGTATATTTTTCTCTTTCTTCTCCTCTTTATTTCCCCATTCCAATTTCTCTTTCCATTTTATCAGTGTCTTCCCATTTTTCAATATGTATTGTGCATTTTGGATCTTATTTTCAGCTTTTTACATGAGGGAGTATGTTTACATACTCAAGTCTGATGTATTTCACTTAGGAGTATGTCTCAAGTGGCATCCACTTACCTATAAAAGACTCAAGTTTATCCTTCTTTATAGCTGAGTAATACACCATTGTATAAAAATATCATATCTTTTCTTAAATTTATTTTTTATTTTATTGAAGTACAAATATCAATCAGACAGTTTCAAGACACCTTAACAAGACAGATTCGATAAATTAATACATTGCAAACTGTTTTCATAATGTTTTGGTATCGTACAAGGTGCATACATGATATTATATTTACAGATATTATTTTAGCAGATGTCTCTTATCAGTAAATCAAGAGTGTAGCTGCTTACTTTATATTTCCTATGTGGTGAGTGAAGTCCTCTCAGGGTTTATCTTGTAGTCCTGTACATTATTCTGTAGTTCCTTTGTCTGTGTCATCCATGTGGATGAGTCATGGCCAATGCTTGACCAGTTTGCTCTCTGTGAGAGCCTGGGAGAAAGTTTTCTCTCCATGTGACTCTCCCCAGGCACACTATAGAACTTCTGTCTCTTTCCTCTGTGGCTCCATAATCTCCTTGTTCAGAAAATTTGGAGCTCAACTGAGTTTCATGATGTTGCAGTACAGATTCTCCTATGTCCTGAGTCTTTGCTGACCCTGAAAGGCTAGGTCCAAAATGTTGGCTGGCCTTGTGGCTCTTCTATTTCTCCAACTCTGACTTGTGAACTTAGGTTGTTAACCATCCAGAAGAAAAGCTGATTAGTATCCTGCAGCATATGCCATTCACTTTGCCTTATCTGACTCAATTGATTTTAGTTGTACGTTTCCTTTTGTATTTCTGCTTTTTGCTTGTTATACTAGGGAGACTATATGATATTTACACATGTGTGTCTGGTTTATTTCACTTATGAGTATATGTTCAAGTGGCATCCACTTCAGTATAAATGCTTCAAACTTATCATTCTTAATAGCTGAGTAATACTCCATTATATAGAAATACCACATCTTTTTCAACCATTCC